>CABFOQ010020074.1:4483-29464 GCA_900660455.1 Gephyroberyx darwinii
CTCTCACTAATATGGTATTTTTTTGTACATCCACCATTCTCTGTAAACTGTAGAGACTATAGTGGTGAAGATCCCAGGAGGGCAGCTGTTTCTGAGATGCTGGAACCAACACATCTGACACCAACAATCACACCATGGTCAAAGTCGCTTAGATCATCTTGCCCATTCTAATGTTGGATCGAACAAAAAACTAAATCAATTCACCATGTCTGCAGTATTTCTATATTGAGTTGCAGCCACATGATTGGCTGTTTGGAGGAGCAGGCTATTAGCGTTAGCGAGCAGGAGTACCTAATAAAGTGGCCGGTGAGTGTATATATGGGCTACAATTTTCATGACTGGGTTATACACACACACACTTTTGAAAATAATTGTCTCTGAATAACAATATTATTTTCAAAATTTTCGGAACTAAAAAAATATTATTGCTTGTGGCGTTTAATCTTTACCAGTGGTGCCAGCAAATCTATATGTAGCCATATTTCACATTCCATTAGAAGCACTTAGGATAGTTCTCTGCTATAGATATAGTGTTAGTGTAGGTGGTGACACTCTTAAGAGGTTGCAACTGAATTGATCATTACAGGAAATCCAAAGTTATTCGAAAGGACCAAAGCCTCAGCCATGATGCAATCGTTCTCTGCCAGCAGCGCATGTTGCCCCCACATCTTCTTTTAATGCCTTCTGCAATCTGAAATACTGAAAATTGTCTTGCATATACACATACTTATACATGTGTGTACAAGTTTGTGTGTCCATGGCTTGCTCCTCTTGATCCACAGCCATCTTGAGGCTGTGACTATCCACCCTTCAGATCTGTGGCCAGGTGATGAGCTACTCAAGACACTAGAAGATCTATCTACAGCCCTGCATTGATGCAATTGTCATTTCTAGGTCATCTATGATGCGCAGATGGGGTGCTGTCTGATGCTAGACGTTATCAGCACCCCACTTCTGATGACTTGACCTTCATGCCAGGGAACAGAAGATCACTGAAGCTGTGCATCCGGTGATGATATCCTTCGCCCTCTGGTGCCGCTCAGATATCAAGTTGTCCTTGAGTTGACTCTTAAGCCCTGTTCACACCGTAAGATTGCTGTGTTAACTTTTCCGGGAGCGGTATTGGTTTCCCCTGTTCACACTAAACGTATAGAATGCATTCACACATTAAATGATGGTGCTGGCTAGACTAGACGAGGCAGGGTGTTGTGTTTAAGGTATGCAACGCAAGATGTCACTTGTGATTGTTTTAGAAAAGTGATGGACCTTTGTATATATTTGTGTACAAGTTTGGTCCAGTTTGGGTCTGTTGAACTCAGTAGGGGCGTTGGGTGGGTCTACCGAGGAGCTGCGTGCCCCAAGTCCTGCTCCTTGATGTGTTACGGAGGTGATGGGCAATCCACATCAAAAGCCAAGGCAGACCAGCCCTCTTCCTGGTCCTGTTTCTTCCCAGCCTCCTTGATCATTCTGCCCTATGAGCTATGGCAAGTTTCTTCCAGGTTATGTCAGTGCACACCTCTCCTCAGGCCACGGTATACTTGATGTAGAAACACATTTTGGCGTGTTTGCTGAAAAAAAGCACTGTATTTGCTTCAGACTCCATACTGTGAACAGGTTTGCAGGCTGAACTAGTCAAGCAAACAAACAAATCATTGTACTGTTCACTCTGTTTCATGTGTTGACGTAGCTAATGCCAAGATGCCAAAGTAGGAAAAGAGCTAAGTGTACTCTAATGCAGTGGTTCAGGCACACCTGAACCAATTAAAGTATCATGAAAACCTGAAGCCTCTAATTGGTTCAGGTGTGCCTGAGTAAGGCTGGAGCTAAAACCTCTAGGACAGGGGGTCCTTGAGGAGTGGATTGAGAACCACTGCTCTAATGCACTCCAGTCACTCCAGTAGAGGACAAAGACTGAATAAGCCAAAACAAATGAAAAAGTCCAAGGATCACACCTTGTCCAAGGACCTTGATCCAATGAGTCTCCACTGAATGAACAATCATTGTTTTGTTATCCAAGTACCTCATGCTTTGTCACCTGCAGTTCATTCTGAGTATAATAAATTGTCACATGACCCAATGTTTGCACACCTAGACTCACTCACTTTCAAGCAAGTTGGACGGTTGTGAGTTGCATTGTGTAAAGCCAGCCTAAGGCTCAGCAGACACTGTACCACCAGTTATGTACTGTAGCAACAGTAATGGAGCGGGATGTTGGAGCTGACATGGCCACCGAAGAAAAATGCGAAGTCCAAACTGTTTTAATCAGCGATTCTGGGAATGACGATAGCTCATGATGTTCTGATTGAAGTAGGTGTTTCTTTTTTTTAAACTGGCCCGCAGGCGCCATCTTGTTTACATCACAACAAACCCAGTTATATAAGGCTAACCTAAGCTAGGCTGACCCCTCTAATCCACAGTGAAGACAGCTCTAGATTCAAGCCTGCTGATCGTGATGTTTGTTCATGAATGAACATGCCAGTCGTGCTCAGCATTTAATAAAGAGTTGCTTTTTGCTAGAAGATGCTCTTTAGTGTTTTTTTTTATACACATCATACACACACACATTATGCAGCCAAGCAGTGTTTTCTTCCTTCTTCTTTGATCTGGTTACATGGCTCAAGCCTATTTTAAATTGTGGTAAATGGAATTTGAATCCTTCAGAATCAGAAAATAAATATAGAAAATAAGTATTATATAACTAGAGGATGAGACGAGAATAACCGCAATCAGTTCAGGATATTTTTAAAGCGTGTAATGTGATTGCAGGTCTCTCTGCAGGAGATTGCGCCATCACGTCACTGCGGAAGATGTGTGGTCGATGGGGGCGTAGCTACAGTCAAGTACCAAGCGACGAGACCTTACCAAAGTGAATTTACAATCACTTACCATATCGACCAATCCATATCAGTTTAAACATCAAATAATAATATCAGGCATCAGGGAAGGGAAGTAGTGTTTTATCAGGTTTTGCTCAGCATATACAGATACAGAATGTCAATACGCCAATCTCTCATGTAGTCTGTTGCCTTCAGGGGGCACTATAGGCTTCATATCAGGTTTTATTCAGCACACATACAAATAAACACATAGGGTTAGACAGATATATCTGTTTGCTATGGAAGCCCATTTCCACCAATGTGATGAAAAAGCAACAACAACCTGTGAGTCATTATAATGAGAAACTATCTCAAAATAATGACTTAGTATCTCAAAATAATGAGAAACTTTCTCATAGTAAGTAAAAGTGTCATTATTACTATGTCATTATTTTGAGATACTAACTCGTTATTTTGAGAAAGTTTCTCAAAGACAAAGTTATATATGGTTATGTGTCCAAATATATATGTCAAAGTCCAAACTTATATAAATTATATATGTTTGGACTTTTGAGAAGAGAGCTATCCACAAGAGGGCCAAGACTCTTTCATAGCATTTTTCAAAACAGAAGTTACAAAGTGCTTAATAAGCAGCCAATAAAAAGAAATGTAGAATAAAATAAAATAAAATAAAATAATTGAATCCACTATAAATCATTTTTAGATGATTTAATGCTAACTATTATGAAGCAGTACATGGTTCCATTTGTTGTCAGTGGAGCAGCTAAAAAAAAGGTGACAGGCCTGAGGGGGTGCAATATCTTCATAAAACATCAGAGAGCACTGTTGTATATGTGATCAACATACCAATACCAAGACAGATGCCAAACTGCACTGCGAAACAACTATTAAGGCTGGTCTGGATACAGGTCAGGTGGACATCTATTTCATTTGTCTAATTTTCACACTTTTAACTGCCATAATTTCTAATAGCCTATCAATTATCAATAAAGTGATTCTCAAAATGTCTCTTCACTTTCAGCAGCCTGGTGCAGTTCCACTTGCAATTCTTAAAGGAAAAAAAGAGCATTGACTCTTATTGATAGAACAGTGCAACTTGAATGTGAAAATTTAAATTACTGAATGCCAGTGATGAAGATATTTTGTATAAAACAAGTGACATGCTTGCTTTTTTTTTTTTTTTTTTAATGGAAACTCTTCCTAAACAAAATAACTCATTTGGTAGGGTCCAATTTGATATTTCACAGTTGTGTTCATATTGCATTTCATTTTATACCTGTAATTTTTAGATTGGATATTAATCTCGTGAGAGGTCAGAAATGCAAGTATATTGTTTTCTCCCTTGAAAGGGTATGTACATGCTGCTGTACAAAACTCACCAGAAATGAGTTTTTATAAGCAGATTTTCAAAAACCTTCTTCCTGGGGGGGCATCATGTCCCCGGACACGATTTAGATTTACTCAAGGACACAAACTGGATAGAGTTAACAGAGGAATTTAATAAGCCATTAAATGTATTCAGAGTTATTGATCCATTCAATATCTGAAACTAAGAGTTGAACTTGAAATGTCGTCAAGATGTAAGATGGGGTTTTCAATAATTAATAAACTGAGGAGACTGTGAGAGCTTCCTGGGGGTTTCTGAGGAGAAGGTTCAGAATAGTACAGAATATACAGTCCACATAATCAGTGTCCCCTTCACTGTCTATGAAGCATCTCTTAATTTTGCCTTGATTCTGTGGAGTGATTAATGTCGACAAATATTTATCATTTATTATATTATTAAGAATTTTGAATTATTAAATTGACTGGAATGCTCCTTTAACAACACACCTCAGAAAGATCATTAAGTATCCCTAATGTTTGGAGAGAAAGACACCAGGCTGAAAATGAACCCCTGAAAAGTTAATCATCCAAAAAAAATCTCCATGTTAACAAGTATTTTGGTCTCATATTAAAAAAAGATTAAGATTAAGAAAAGTAAGATTTTATTTTTCTTAAAATAAGTGAAATATTCTGCCAGGGTGGGTGAGATAATTCCACTTTCTAAATAAGTGTCATTATATTTTATTGTTTTTCAGTTGGTTTAAGAAAAAAATACAGTTTAAGCCTCAATGCTAGATGAAATGACATGTTAAATTGATATTTTTTTGTTGAGTTAAGACAAATTGAAGCAAGAGGGTCTACACATCCGTTGCTAGACGTGTGTGTGTGTGTGTGTGTGTGTGTGTGTTAGACTCCGCATCACCACTTTCATGTGAGCAAAATTAGACTTGAATTTATTGATATGAGAGATGGACCGGCTGTGGTGAAATCACAGTGCCTTCAGTTAAACGGTGCCCATCTGTCACGTAGCCTAGGTATCCCACCTTGTGGTCCAGTTATTATTACATACTGTAAATATTCTCATAAGAAGCTCAAGAACACATCATTGTTGTAGTAGTTAGTGCATCTCTGCAGAGCCTCAGGCCAGAGGGGTCAGTCTCTGCATACTTTATTGTTTTTCACTTGGTTTAAGAAAAAATACAGTTGAAGCCTCAATACTTAAACCTACAAGAACAAAAAACAGTAAGCCTTGTAGCCTGAAACAATTGCACAGATGGACTCCAGACTGCGCTGAAGGAGTCAATGCTTTGAATTCACACGGAATTAAAAAAAAGAAGGTCTGAAAAATAGTTTCATAGTGAATGTACAGATGAGAAAACACTTAAGACAGCTATCGCACCAAAAGCACAGGCACCAGCATGACTCAACACTACAGTAACAGAAAACTCTAAAGCAACTTAAACATACCGTTAAACAGACGTAATTCTGCTGCACCAGCAAAAACCTTTTCTGGGAGTGAGAATTAAATGACTGCAAGGCCACAAGAAGAAGCCATGAAAATAGCCTCAATAACCTCTATAATGACAATTGAATTGAAATAAAAACCCAATTAACCAGTCTTAAATGACCAAAATCCATTAGACAGACAAAGAGTTAACCGAGTAACTGAAAACTCTCAAATCAAACAAATCTTGTGTGCAGATGGTACAGGAAATTAAATGCTACAGAATAGTGACCAAGTGCAGTCATGAAATTGCTCCTGATGTCCCCAATCCATAAGAAAGGCAACAAAGTAGACAACGATAACTACAGAGGACTCTGTCACTAACAACCTTGGTGGAATATTCTGCAGTATTCTGAAGTCAAGGATTCAGGCCTTTATGCAAGAAAACAATATACTAAGCAAACGTCAAATAGGATTTCTTCCAATCTACCGTACCTCTGATCACATATACAACTCACACACTTTAAGATAGCAAACATGGCCACCAAAAATTTGACAGCCATATTGGTTTCAGAAAAGCCTTTGATTCCCTCTGACAGGAAAAGGTTATTCAAAGGAAATGAATGTACACACACACAGCAAGTGTGCAGTGGGAAATAAAGAATCAAAGAACAGAATATGTGACTGAAGGTGGTGGTGTGTGTGTGTCTGTGGGCTACCTGCAGCGTGTGTGTTAGCACTAATTGCCATGTGCTGTCATTCTGCAGTGAGCGCCACAAAATCTCAGCCAGCGTGGCTTCGGCAGCATCTTTTTGTTAAACGCATTTGTCATCTTGGTGTATTTTGTGTTCATATGTTTCATACAAGTAACATGTGTCCGAGTCTCCAACGGCATCCAACCGTTCTAGAAAAATGATTGTGACAGCTGGACCGTGGAGGTGAGTTGAAAGAAAACCAGAGAGCGAGATGGTATGTTCTGGGGTTAGTTGGGTTATGGTTGGGTGAGGTATCAGAGGTCAGGCCTATAGGGAATAAATGTTTAGTCAGTGCAACGTTCTCCCAAGCATAACAACACAGGGATGCAAGAGTATATCTGTGTGTCAGTGTATTTGTGCCCAAACCAAAAAAATCACTATATTTGTGTTGTTTTTAAAAAACAAATCTCCTCTGTAATATTCCTTTAAGGGTGTGTCTGCGGTATTCAGTAGTGTGTTTCCAGTGATCTTATCATACTTTATGGTGTGCTTTATCTTCTATGGTATCACTGTAATAGTACCATAGTGATTTATAATAATGTCTGTGGTACTCAGTAGTGGTTTTACAGTGACCTTTCTCCTTTAGTATCTCTGTAATATTCCTAAAATATCCCAGTAGGTATCACTATCACTATTCTATGGTAGCACTATAATATTCCTGTAGGATATTTGATATAGTTTGATATAGTTTGTTTGTATAGCGTCCTTCTAAAATCTATTACAGGGTTACTAGTTATTCATAAAGGCTCAAAAAGCGGATGCAGGAGGGCGGGAGATGGAAACTTTCCACCTGAATTTCTCCCTATACGAAGACAAACGCAACAGCTACGTCACCTTTTCCCAATGGTGGCGACCAACGTCACAGATGCTGCCTTCGCGGTCTCATTGGAAGAGTCAACACAAGCAACGTTTGTCACTTAATGTCAACTGATAAACAGTGTGAAGAAAAACAAAGCCCTCCACCCATTGTTATTGAATGGTTCTTTGTCATATTACTGCTGATAACACTGATACATATTGATTTCTGTTTGATTATTATTATTAGTCATATGTGAATAAAATGCATCAATCTATGCTCTGTTTCTTTGCCAACATAACAAAATGCACCCTGTAACAAAAATCGTTGCATTGGTGGAAATTTAATTTTAGAAATTAAGCGTCAGAGAGCTAGAAGGTGAAGAGAAAATATGCATCAGGTATAAAATTAATGTTTTAATTAATTCATTAGTTAATTAACACAAATGGTAATGAATTAAACAAACAATAACATAAAACATAAATACATCACTTTTACCATCAGTTCTTGACATCACTTGAATGCTCTCCGCCCTCTAAACGTCACATAATTATAATTAGCATATTGCTGAGTGGTTCCAAGTGCGTTAATGAACTAAACCTTAAGAATTTACCACCAAAACTCCCAAACCCACTTATATCGACTACATTCCTTCGAACAAAGTGGAGAAATGAGTGATGGCAAGGTATTATTGTTTAGATGATTAGAAGTAGGTCACCACACAGTCCAGAGGGAATATTGAACTAAATGCTCTCTAAATGCTTTTGGGTTTTTTTACACGGCTTCCAAACAAATTTCTGGTTATTTTGTGTGACCTTTGCTCTGCATCACGATGATAAAATTTGGACTCAGTTAGGTTAAGTTCTATCAAGTGCCACACCTTGCGATACCCAATTGACGCCTATGGGTCGTCGTGTGCACTTAACTCGTAAACACAAAATTTCCGACAGCACTTGAAGGCAGCAAGAGACGGGCGGTAGAGAGAGGTACAGAGTGAAGCACAGAGGGAGAAGGAGAGAGAGAGGGGAGAGATAGCCAGGAAGCTAGCGCCAATTTGAGCCTGTTTACCAGCAACTAAACGCTATTTTGCGACATTGACGCTACAGTTTAAAGGAGATTGAAGCATTTCTCTGTAACAATGTGACCCCACTGTCACCTTGACGACTGTGAAATGATAGAAATATATGCCGTTAGCTAGCTAGGTTAACGTTAAGATAAAAAGGACATCTCTCTCTGTCTTCGACCGAGCCACCCCAGCCGTAATCTCTGGATGAGAGTCATCGTTTAGCGGATCACCTCGTCAAAACGTCCCGCTGCTGAATTTCAATTAACAAACCGGTCAGCCGTCCACGTTTTGGGCGATATTTTATCTTGGTTACAGTAAGACAAGGCGAGGGGACGCCACCGTTACCGACAGGATGAAATTCACGGAGCATCTCTCAGCTCACATCACCCCGGAGTGGAGAAAACAGTACATTCAGTATGAGGTATGTTAACGTTACATTCAACCTACACTGTGCTAGCCACTAGCTAGCTGATCTGGCTAACTAGTCTGCTAGCGACGGTAGCTAACAGTCTAGCCACAACTCAACCCCAGTTATCCCTGCCCGTGGCCATTGAGGCATCAGTTGTAGCTGGTCCGCGTCATTGTGAAAGCAGAAAGAACGGAATTGGTTAGCTAATGTTATGTATGCAAAGGAAGCGCTGCAGCTACCCAGTGTTAGCTAGCCAAACTAGCCAAACCAGATTTGTTTTGTTGCTTTGCACATGAACCTTGTGTACGTTTCAAGCCAGGGACGGCTTTGCTAACCTAGCCGTGGCTATCTGTGTTGGCTGCTTGGAATGTGTTTTGGAGACAAGGCATGTGGCTGACTCATCATTTATTGGGCTATTCACGATGCCTGTTAACCCCCCTGCCTGTCCTCAACTGCTGACCAAGCTCAAACAGGTTCCTGGTGTTTTAACATCACGGGGGTCACCGAGTCCAAACAACCGGACAGCCGAGGTGCAGATAACTCAGGCACAAATCTGCAACCTTTGATACATCGCCGTTATTATAAGTGTGATAGTCAACCCTGCGAGCTGATGAAGCATTTTATACCTAATACATGATGTAATATATGATTGTGTACACAAATGGCATACATTTCAAGAATGCAGCCGCAGGTGTGCTTGGGTATTCAGAAGATAACTGGCCCATCAAAGCCAATGTGATGTACTATGTTGGGATCACAGTACACCCCTCTCCTCTCACCATTCTCACTGTGCTGCTGATCCCGACACAGTGAAAGTTCCCATGTCAGTCCCATGTATACTTTATAATCGCTCTTTAAAGCTGGGGCACAGCTAGTCTGCTCCGTAGGCAAATCTGTTACCAGTAAATTCTCAATTGTTGGGTGTTCCAGAGGCATTAGCTGTTATACAAGTAAATAGCACAGTGAGCTGAGGTTGGCCTTCATGTTAAACCATGTTAAAACAATGACATCACTTTAACACAAAATTCTCAATTCTGGAGGTATTACCTGTGAGCGTACCAATTAGGGCCATGGAACTTGTTAACATGCCAGTATTAGCTCTAGTTGTGTAGTATATTAGTGTGTGTCTTTAATAGTGTTATATGACAGTATGCATGTATTTAAACGCTATTAAGTGCAAGGAAGAAATGCAGCAACATAGCCTCAATCGTGATCGATTGGGTGTGTCTATGTCTATGTCAATATGCATGTGTATAAATACTATAAATATATATAGACTATAAAACGACATCAAGAAATGTCCTACAGCTGTAATGCAGCAATAATAATTCTGCTCCCTTGGTCTCTCTCTGTCTCTCTCTCCTTCCTGCTCAAGCAGCAGTAGCTGCATTGTTGGGTGACAGTAGTTGCAGTATTCTCATAAGTCATCGATGATGCTCTGCAGTCACATAGTTTAGCACAGTGTGACTGCAGCACCTTCTTTTTCAGCCCCGTTGAGTCAGTGAAGCTCCTCACCACGCCAGAGCCTTCCTGTTTATAAAAGTTGTGACATTAAGGAGGCCGGGAACTATTTTAAACCTCCACTGACTCAATTCTTTGCTGGCGGGGATTATTATCATTATTATTGATGGTGTTTTATTCATTCAGACATTCATTTATTCATGTGTTTTGTTTGTTTTATGCCAAGTAATATTAACCAGAGCTCTGCTTATTGGCCTGAAGTCATCGCCCTTGCACTTCTGACACATTGTTTTCATAGATGCAGGGGGAAAAAATGATGGTCGACTTGGTTTGGAATGTGTTTAGAGCCAGAGCCTTCCTCAGGTTGTCCTGGTTTTGTCCCATTTGAGTGTCTTGCGCTACTGCTGCCTATAGGGAATCAATGCACCGCCACCTCATACTGGTTCAGGTTTTTTTTTTCTTGACTGTAGCCCTTCCTTGCGCATTAAAAAAAAAATCAGTGCAGGTTTATCTGTGTTTATGTCTGCTGACAATTGGTTGACAGGAGGATGTACACTAAAGCCCAACCTTAATAGCCAGCCTTACTTAAGTACTCCCTTTATCAGCCTAGCGTGAACTGAGAAAAGTGGGTAAAAGTATTCCCATGCGCTTCCCATACTTATTTCCATGACAGCATCACACAGGTTTGTTTTCCTGCACTTGCAGTTGTAGGACGCAGCCCAGATGTAGCTTGTTGTTCCACCCAGTTGTAAGTCCGGCCCTGGGCCAAGTTAGTTTTAGGTCTGTGATGTTTGGAGACCCATGCCGTTCCGTGCCTGTCATGTTTTCTCATGGCAGCTGTGTTTGGGTCAGACACATAGCGGGACAGTTAGACACACAGGGATGCACCACGAGCTGTTATGATGGGATGTGCGCTGAACCAGAGACAGTCGGCTTCTCTAATTTCATGCTGGCCCACACCTGTCATGTTTTCTCCCTGCTGCTGTCTTCAGGTCAGGGTGTTGTTTTTGCATGTTGTGATTGCGTATCCTTGCTGAAACGTTGTGAAAACCAATGAACTACAAGGCCTCCCGAAGTGAAAAGCTTAAAACTCTGTAACCGCACAAAGAAAAGTTCTGGAATTTTATTTGCAGAAATGTGTAAGATGTGACTGGTTTGTTGACTGAATGAAGGCTTGGCTGCATTTCCCAATAGCACCCACGATAAAAGGAGTTCTTTTTTTTTTAACTTGACACATTTCCAGCATGACTACAAAACGGGAACTATGGCAAGGTAAACGCCCCGACAGTCAGGCATCTGTATTAAAAACAGCTAAAAGACTCACTGGCTGACTGAAAAACTTGCTGGATGACTAACTGGCTGTAGCAGGAAAGTCAAAGTCAAGGACATTTTTTATTAAAGGTAGGAAAAGGGATGGGGGGGAATGACCCAGGCTTAAAAAAGGGAGGAGCAAGTCGAGGAAGAAGCAAAGTGATGGAAAGAGGGGGGGCAAGGAGGTAGGGGAGATGGAGCCCTAGGGTGCCAGGGTGGGAGACGAGTCGGTGTGTTCCTTCATGGGAAGTTAGTTTGCTGACGGTGGCTGGTTTCAGTTGGAACGACGGACAGAGACAGACAGAAAAATAAGGGCGAATCAACAACCTTCTGTTTTCACTTGAGGTCACAGCATCGGCATTTTTCTACCTTTCTGCAAAACATTCAGTTTAAATATGGCCACTGCGGGCCAGTGACTCCCCACAGAATAGTGTTTTTGTTTTTGTTTTGAAACTGCATTGGGGCCACTACAACACCCGACCCAGCACTGTTATGGTCTTGGTGTCATAAATGAGGAATGGCAGCACAGGGGGTGCAGATGAAGACAGTGAGATAGACCTAATTTTTCATATTTAGACCCATGGGATTGTGGCACATCGGATGAAGAGCCGTTCTTCAATCGCAATACCAACTAGACATCATCCCGCTATGGGTCCGGGGGGTGAACCGGGGTCTCTGGTTGGGTCCAAAATTCTCACCACAGGACCACAGGAAGCCTCATTATTTTAGGGATATCTTGAGAAAATACTTTACCATTATACCATCCCCATTGTAAATGTTAGGTCCTCTGTGTGTACTGTAGTTAAACTCTGCCCACATACCCTCACACATCTCCTCTACGTATCCAAATTAGGTGAATTGGATTAACTAGGAGCAATCAACTTACAAACTGAAAACATGAACAACCAGGGAATTCAAACAAACTCTTTAAACTGGGGGACACCGAACAAGAGGGTTCAACATTACTAATATATTTTCACCACAATTGAGGGGTAAAAGTTTTCTAGAAATATCCCCATTGATGAATACAACAAATAATCACTTGCACAAACTTTACCAGAACTGTCATTTTTGAATGGATCAGGATTTGAATTGAGAAGGTCAAACTGTAACCGATTTATGAAGTTAATAGCAACAGAACCTTGCAAACCTTGTCTTTCACGGTCCGCACAAAATGTGAATCGATAAAGCAAGTTTATTCTTGCATCGTAACACGTGGATGTCGTGTTTAATTCAACATACTCTGTAATATAGTATCGGTCAGTTCCTCGAAGGAGAGGGGAGCTTTAAACATGCCTTCAAGCAGTAGGTAGCCATGCAGGCCTCAGTGAGTAAGCTTGCATGTGGCTCTCGCATGAGTTTCAGAGAAAATATCAACGTCTGTGCGTTTGTGCCTCTGTGAGGATGTTAGGAAATCTGCAGTTACGTTGTCACTTATGTGTGCTGTTGAGGATATCCTCTTGGTTTCCACACAGTCAGGAGCATATTTCATATTTTGGGTGATGAAATCTTTGCTTTTATCAAGACCCTTGGCTGTGACATCCGATATGTTTTAGGCCCATTACATAGTCTGCACAAACAAGGCATGCAGCAGTGTGAAGGGCAACACAAGCAGCATTACTCGTATTCTTGCCTAAGCACGACGCTAACGCATGTTGCAATGTCATGTGTATCAGGAAGAGGCACTAAATGAAAATGCTGCAAAATGAACAACTACAAGTGAAGTAGTAGTCGTTTCTGGTGTAAACACACACCAACAACCGTCATAGCACCCAACTTGTAACTAGCTGCCGATGCCTGTTGACAGCCAGACACCGGACTGCACATATTGTTATGGCTAATCAGAGATGCCATGTGGTGAAGGAGGTTATCAAATTTTGATGCCGACATCAAAATACTGGAAATGCCTCTCTATGTTCTGCAAGGCCAAAACGAGAGAATAATGCTCCCCATCTTGCATTCTCAAGCTATTTAAAGGATGCATGCACCATCTTCTTTTCAAATTTTTCTTTTGACCATCAGGGAGAATGTATCAAAGTAGACATTCCTCTGCAGCAGCCATAGGGAGCCGCAGCAGAAGTTAACCAAGACCGCCCACTGGTTTACTAGCGGCTAGGTGATTTTCATAGACTAAGCAATTGATTGTGTTGAAAATCACCCGGCAGCACATAAATATCACCTCATTCTACAACATATTTCACAATAGGAGCCGTGCGGTCAGCAGTTTCTTTATGTCAAGTATTTTGATAGTCCAATATTCTGTAGAATATAACGACAATTAAGAAAACCACGACTTTTTATGGTTGTTGTTAGCTTTTTTGCATACTGTTTGGTAGACTTAATAACAGAACCGACGTTTCACTTCTTTTATTTTTTATAAGTTATAAATTATAAACAACATGTTGTATATTACCAGATAGACAGGAACAGAACCATGAAAGTGCTGACCACTGTATACTAATATACCTCTCCATACGATCCAAAAGAATGTTGTGGTCTGTAAAAAGTTAGTTAGTAATTAGGCATTACTTATGTTTTTTCTTCTTGGAACAGTTGCCTAATAGGTGAACTAAAATAAGTGGTTTTATTGTTAGTCCTAGTGTTCTTCCCTCATAACAAAAAGGTATTAAACAGGTGTGAATGCCTGTATTAAATAATAAATCAATTAAAGTGAAAAAATGGCTTTGAGTGGTTGAAGTTTGCGTTTCAAGACTGGTCGGGTGGGTTGCCGACATCGCCGCAGTTTTCGAAGACCTAGACCAATGGTCCTCAAATCTGCACCTCGGGGTCCAGAGTACTGCTGGTAGAAAACCATTCTGCTAGGTAGTTTCCATTCTAGCTGTCTAATCATGAATGGAATTCACTTCCTGATAGGAGAGAAAACCAGCAGGACCCCAAGGCCCAGATTTGAGGAACTCTGACCTAGACTTTCAGAGGAAGGAATTTGAGGTTTGAGCTCAGCGGCGAGGATGAAATATTGATGGGTGCGCACCGCCCAAGGTAGCGCTACCTCAAAGTCTACACAGGCTGCATCACGTTAGCAAAGCGTAAAGGCCGAGTAGTACTACGTGCGAGTCCTGCATTCGTGTCCACACTGGTTTGCGTAGTAGCGTTTCTACTGCGCGTTCACTTCCCAAACAGAACTTGAAAATAAGGGGTAGTTTGCATGTTTCAGTTTTTCCTGTAGAGTTTTTAGTTTGAATAGGTTCTAAACACACATAGAATACTGAATTAAACTTAAAATGTATAGTTTTGGTGTCTTTCTATCTATCCATTTTGTGCACTCGATGGGGTAGCGCCACCAGCAAACAGAAGGAAAGCACTTGCTCTCTTTCTCCTTCTCAGTCCTATCAGACCACAACAGTGTTTTTGAGGATGACCAAGGCAGGATGAGGTTAATCATTTCTTTCTCATCAAAATTCATCTGTTACATTGGTTAAAAAGCCTAGACTTGAAGCGTAAAAAGACGCTTCAGGTTGCAGTGACGTGCGTGGGACGCAGCTGGGACTATTCACAGGAAATAGTTTTCTCAACCTACACGTGGTTTGGGCGATTAGACGAATACATTGGGCATCAGCAATATAAGTGGTGATAATCGGTTAACATTGTCACCCAACCCATGTTTAAACAATGGAGGCTGTCCCCTTCCTTTGACCTCATTTTGAGGTTCTTGATCTTTGCTTGTTGATTGGTTGCGGACTAGTATCTTGTCATCATCCTTTTTCAACTGTCCACATTATTGCAACAATAGGTGTTACCTTTAATGTGTAGTTTACCATCTATACGGCTACACAAGTGAATGCCCAGCCAGTATGCAGGGCTTGATGCTTACATTTTTTTCCAAGGAGCACATAAGAACTTTAGGGGCGCAATGAAAATATATCAAATAATGTGTTTTTCCTTAATAAAAGGGATACGAGGAGACATTTACAAGCAAAATGATTTAATTTATTTGAATACAAAAAGTACCGTAGGTTTTTGGTTTTGGGCAGAAAAGCCTCTTTCACACTGGGCAGCTGAAATGGGGAGCACCTGCATGATCTACACCAACTCCAGTATGTTCTATAGGAGAAGATGACATCTTTTAAATTCAAACTCTCACCTTTCACTAATTGAAACCAATATGCAACTATAACTTACAATGCTTAAATTGTGATTTTGTAATGTTGAAAGCTCAACTTAAATATATGGGCTTTTTTTTAACTCATCTACTTAAAGTGCTCTATTATGCTGAAGTGGAATAAAATGTTTAGACATTTTATTTAAAAAAAATACATGAATATGTCTGGACTGTTTGGGACTGCTCACTTTAGCTATCTAGCTCACTACGTGTTGGTGTTTACTCTTGCTTGGACGGACAACATTGGTTCAGCGCAGGGGTGGATCTAGAGAAAAATTCATGGGCTGGAGATTTTAAGAGAAATATATATATGCTGATTTAATCGCAAACAATCACATATATCAATATTTGCTTGGAAAAGCCCTCAAATGAAGATATTTTAACTCAAAAACATTACATTATTGTGGCACATGAGTAAGGCATTGAGTAGAAATATCTAAAGGTGGCATTACAAATAAATAGTTTTATTTCCAAATCTTCAGACATTTTTCCAAATACATGTCTTTTTTCATTGATCATAAGCCCATCACTTAGCCTAAAATGTGGCCATAACAGATTATTAAATTATATGCGTTAATTTAAGTTTTTTAACCGTTATTTTTAAAATTAATCTAAATTAATTAGGGCTGTCGATTCGCATGATCGTCCATAGTTAATCGCTAATTAATCACACATTTTTTATCTGTTCAAAATTTACCGTAAAAGGGACATTTTTCAAGTTTTTATCAACATGGGAGTGGACAAAATATGCTTGCTTTATGCAAATGTATATTTATTATTGGAAATCAATTAACAAGACAAAACAAATATTGTCCAGAAACCCTCACAGGTACTGCATTTAGCATAACAAATATGCTCAAATCATAACATGGCAAACTCAAGCCTGCTAAATTTGACAATACTTAGTAATATGACTAAGTAAGTATCTCACACAATATAGAGTGTCCAATCTTTTTTTAAGCATTAACACAAAACAACGGACTGAATCAATCCAGGGACCCATACAGGTCAAGCATTTACCAATATGCTGCTTGTTGTCCATGGGTTTCTCTAGCCCTGATCCAAGACCCTTTAGGAGTCTTTCATCATATGGCTGTTTACCTCTCCCATAGGGTCCTGTCCTGCTCCATTGACTTTTTACCACACGAAAGTCAGCGATCCCGATAACGAACCCAATACGTCGATTTTCACTGACCTAACCAGATGTCCATAATCCTTCACTTGTCTACTTGCGCCGCGGCGGGTGGCGCTCCATCTCATATGCACAAATAAACTTTTAAACTTTGTCAAAGACAGGTATATTCCTAATGAAATCCAAGATGGATTTCAGACGCCTCGAACACACTATGCTCTTTGCATAGTGCGTAAAGTGCCGCAAAGTGCCGAAGAAGAGTCAGCCATCTTGGATTTCATTACAATGGAACAGTTGGAGTATACCTGTCTTTAACAAAGTATAAAAGTTTATTTGTAGACAAGTGAAGGATTATGGACATCTGGTTAGGTCAGTGAAAGTCGACGTATTGGTTTCGTTATCGGGCTCACTGACTTTCGTGCAGTAAAAAGTCAATGGAGCAGGACAGGACCCTATGAGAGAAGTAAACAGCCATATGATGAAAGATTCTCATGGGGTCCTGTATCAGGGCTAGTAGAACGGCAACACGACGCGACGCGGTTAGTGGAGCTTGGCCGTACCTGCTTTAACGCGTCAAAATAATTAGTGGCGTTAAAACGAATTTGCGTTAACACGTTATTATCGCGTTGGCTGATTTTTTTTATTCGCACACGTGCTCCTAAATACATTTTACAGTTCGCACACATCTATTTTTAGTCGCAAATGCGAGTGAAATGCTAGTACTGTCGAGCCCTGGTATGGGCAACATACATAGCTTAGTGTACGTTTCTCCCAGTGTTTGTCCTCCCCAAGTGACTGATGGAATCGTAACGCGGTACTCTAGCAATAACGAACTCATAGGACATTCTCTACTGCGGTTACCGGCATACAGGTAGTACTGTCAGCATCATCAAAGTACCCGCAATCACTGTAGAGAGAGTTCTCTCAGGCTTGATGGCTTTTATACAACGCATATGTACTTACTGAGTATGTACTTACATATACTGAGTATTCCTCAAGTATTGTACACGCATAAGATTAAAAAACTGGAGGAAACAAGAAAGACAGCTAACTAGCTCCCTGGTTACCACATGAATTGGTGAAACAATCAAAATAATAATATGCTTTAGTAGGCGGTTTTACGTTCGTTTGACTGTGGTCGAAAGCTGGGGGGGGAAAATCCCCTAAGGCAATGTAGAAGTACACTTTGGGGGTATTTCTCCATTTCCGTCTTCTTAATTTGGCATGGAAAGTGGTATTTGTTAACTGGCTCTTGTCAGGGAACGCACACACACACAGACATAAATACATGATAAATACATGATGAATACTTGGAAAAGGTGCTTATTATCTTTCCACGCACGTGACGTTTCCACTGAGGGGGTTTTTTAGGTATCAAAAAGGAGGCCGAAGCAGTAATGCACAGAAATGAATGCAGAGTGATTTAGAAACCAGATTATTTGTTTCTTCTCGCTAGGCAGTTCCTTTTCCTAAACATGTTCAGAAATGTTGGGCTGTGGAGGAAAGGAGATGCTAGTCATGCAATCTATGAATTCAGGATTTGCTCATTTGAATTCTGCCCAGCACAATAACGCCTCGTTTATGAACCTTTCTGCAGCACATTTCCCTCTATGGGGTAAAAAAAAAATCATAAAGCCTTTTGCAGTTTGGAAATTGCAGCAATTTTGCAATTTCAAGATATTTTTTGGTTAATTGCGCCACCCTAATTCATAGGTTTATACATAGAACAACAGGCACTGTAGTACTGTGCACCAGGCCACTCAGGGTCAGGCCTCCATTAGATAGACAGGCATACAATTAGGTTTGAGCAAACAGACTGAGGCTTATTGCATTCATTAAGAGGGACAGGGAGAGACTGTGTGTGTGTGTGTGTGTGTGTGTGTGCGTGTGCGTGTGCGTGTGTGCGCGCGCTTTTAAGATCATCTGTAGCATTTCTGCTTTATCTGATAGCGAACAGGGCAGAGTGACAGAAATGCTGGGTAAGAGAGAGATGAAATGTGGCCAACGGGGCAGGAAACTTTCTGAAAGTGGCTGCTGGATTGCGAAATTCGCCAGCGACATTTATTTTTTTGACAGCCACCATGGCTGGGTGAAAAATTGAAGCACCAGTACATTGTGGTTTTATTTTTTCTGATTCAGACTTGATTCTGCAAATCTAAAGTATGGAGGCCCCACTTATCAAACTAGTTTTGCACTGTATAGTTTGTATCAATTCACTCACTGCAAATTTGAGTCAAACATACCTTATGTAATGTTGACCCAGTGTGAAGATTTAATTGTTTCGTAGTATGGATATCACATTGTATCACAAGGTCCTTGACAATACAGCCTCATAACATTTTTAGAACCGAATAGGATGCTTGTTTTCCAAATCCACCACCATTTGTCTAGTGGCTAGTGTTAATTTCTAACCCTGGGGTCAAAGGTCATGAGCCAGATTTGAACAAGCACATAGCATGCCCTGCAGAGTGAGTGCGTGGATGTTTTAGCAGCATTTAGACGTGTTTTCTTTGTGTTAAAGGAGCAATAAGTAAGGTTTTACTGCCCCATAGCACAAAATGACTAATATATCTGTGGGGGTTGATGGGGTCGATCAATACCAAGGACTCAATAATGAGACTTCTGACTTTCCAGCCCTCACTCTGTTTTGGAACAAAAACCCTCCAGCCTTTGGAATTGAATGAGACTCCCAGAAAACATTGTGCATGCATTCATGTATTTTCTTTATCTGTGCATGTGTGCTTTTTTGGTCCAGTTGTTGCCCCTTGCTGTAATGCTGCCTTCAGCAGAACACAGTCATGGAAGACAGACACCGATTCTACTGTCATCTGATTAGGATCTGAAGATGAAGGATAAGACAAGGAGACTCCAGAGGGAGGAGCTTGGAAGAAACTGGGCAGAGAGAGGGGAACAGGATAAGAGAGAGAGGAGAAGGAAGGGGAGGGGGGGCAGAAATACAGAGTTCAATGTGGAGGGAAGGAGCAGACTGGAAGCAAGAGAGCAATGGTAAGAGAGAAAAGTTTTCAAAGGCTTTATTGTGACAATCCCCATATAAACTCAGAGAGAGAGGGAGAGAGGGAGAGAGGGAGAGAGAGAGAGAAGGAGGGAGAGAGAGAGAGAAGGAGGGAGAGAATTAGAGAGAGGTAAGAAGCACGTGGAAGACGAGGATGGTTATGACGCTGGTTGCCACCTGACTGGCATTAGAGAGATCACACACTCTCTGCCATACCGCACGCACACACACACACTCTCCATACAAACAAGATGCACCGAAGAGCCAATTGTCCGAACTCTGGAATAAAGATAAGATAGATGAAGCTTTATTGATCCCTGTGCGAACACCGGGTCATTGCAGTAGCAAATCGTAATAGGATGCAGCAGGGAAGAAAAATATAGTCATTTTAATCAAATCTGGAATGTAACAATAGGACCAAAGCAATTAAAGCAATGAGAAAAATGAAAAAAGAACATGAACAATTGTGGGATTGTATAAACATATGTAGACAACAATTCCAACATATGTTAAGTGGACTATGAGTCTGAAGTATGAGTATGGATTACTAGCATGTATGGTTTTACTTGCATTTGTTACTTAGTTACTTGCAGTTGTTAGTTACAGTACTACCTAAAGAAAAATCAACATTTTGTGTGCCGTGTGAAAAGGCATACACCAGCTTGGATAGTAACTTACAGGTCGTGTATTATTCACTTTTCATGATTTTGTTATCAAATATCATGAAGAGCATCCATCTTATCCTGAGCCACAGTATATTTTGCAAATAAATGTAGTTTAGTTAAAAGTTGAATCACATTACTCAAATTAATTTGAATACAGAGTCCTCACAGGCAGAACAGGCAGAATGCTGGATCCTGATTGGCTGACAACACCAGCTCTAATTCAAATGAGGTAAACCTGTTGAGTGGAGGCTGGAGGCTGGCCAGATTGGACGGATTTCAGGAAGTCTTAAGTGAGGGGAGCCAATCAGAACCAAGTCCATTTGTGATGCGTTTCCTGGAGTTGGTCTGAAACTGCCTGGAAAAAAATGGATTTTCATTAAACAACTTTTGTACACAAATAGAGGAAAATCTAACTTCCTGTAATAGGGCCCCTTTAAAACTAGATAGAACCCTTTTTACTTTTTCTTATAAAAAGTACATAAAATAATGCAGTGTCCTGAAATTTTTCAATAATTCTAAATAGTGCAGGTGATATAAGCCAAATTGGTATACATGATGTACAGCGTGATGCCCTGAACAGTGAGAATTGGAGCCATTGCAAAAATGGTACTGATTGATGTTGCCAGTAAATTGGTTTCCCACCATATCTTTGTGCATTGGTCAAAAAATGCATTTTGTCACAGTGAAACGTTGAAAAAAACATAACTGACAGTTTCTGCCCTACATAGTTTTGAAAAATGCTCAGTCAGATGTTGATTCTGCAGAAAGCCACTAGTTTAGCGTCATCCGTGCGTCATGAAGTAGAACGTCACTGTCCCGCAAACATCATATCTCCAAAAGCGGCGGTGGTCTTCTGGAAATTGAGGGAAAAACTGTTTGCTTTCCTTCATGGTGCCCTGCAGGTTTGACTTTTAGTAACACATTTTGCTGCAGGTCCGCCCGGCCCCAGCTTTGCGTGGCCCTCTGTACCCGAGGGGGACAATGTCAACCGTCACAAAAACAAACGCACAAATGCTGAAAATTATGGGGATGTGAGGTTTCCACAGCACACAGACGAGAGCATAATCCACTCATGACTCATATAATCCTTCTGACAGTTTGGTGTCAAGATATAATGTGTTTTTCTCCTCGCGGGTGGGGGAGTTAGGGAAAAGAAAGGGCTGAGAAACAGGGAGAGAGGGGGATAGGAATGTATAAAAGAGATTAGGCAAAGGAGATGGGGTTAGAGAGAGTGGGAAAGAAGAACAGAGGAGCAGAAAGAAATGGAGAGGGAGTGGGTTGGGGAAAAGAGGGAGAAAGAAGGGATGAGGAAAAGAGGCTTGAGGGAGAAGGAGAAGGGGTTTGGGAAATATTAAGAGGTAGGAGGAAAAGGAAGGGAATGAGAAGGGCGGTTAAGGGGGGAGGAGACACATCCATGCATTTGCACTCACTGAAGACACACACACACACACTCACACACACGCACTTGATCATTCCCACAGATTTGTGGTCAGCTGATGTGGTATGACAGCCTGCCTGTGGTGATAGCCGCAAGGTGTGAGTCTGGGTAACAGCCCAAAGAGAGAGACAGCGGTACAAGGCCAGCGAGAGGACAAGGAGGGGAGGGAGAGGAGAGTGAGAGAATGAAGGAGAGGTGGAGGTGGAGAGAGTGAAGGGGAAAAGGACAGAGAGAAGTAATCTGTGAGGGATAAGCGGGGCCGGCCTCCTACCCGTTGAGCTGTGTGTGTTTTGTTTTGGAAACTTACGCCTTAGCACATGCTGAGCCAGCCTACTAGCCCCACACACACACCATGCGCACTTGCTCTAGGAAAAGTGTGGGAAAGTGTAGTGTTGCTCAAGGGGCACAGTTGCAGTTATCGCCCAGCTGTGTGTGTGTGTGGTGAAGATAGCGCAGCGTAAGCTAACAAAACAGTCTGTCATCCTAACTTACTGTCATCTTTAAAGCCAAACCATGTTCCACGCCACCGTGTGTGTCTAAACACCGGGCCAACACAACACACAGCCGAAGTGCGTACACTCATCTTAAACGGCTTGTTACGCAACAGCAACCTCGGCCGTTGCCGCTTGAACCCATTTAGAAATCTGATGCAAAGAGATCAGGAGGGGTTTTCCTTGTGTATTCAGTTTGCGGGATGGGTGTTTTTCCTGTAGGCGGTCAGGAAAACAGCTCAGGTGATATTCACAGAAAGGAGAGTGGAGTTTCCACCCCGCTTCATCTCTATCTCATCACTTATATTGAGTTTCAGTTGAGCATGTAATATAATAGTGTTGTTATTGATCTGAATGTTAGACATAAAAGCACTATCTGCTCTGGTCATGGAATACCTGAAATAGTATTGATTTTTGAGAGGGTTGTATTCCAGACAGGGAAAGTCAGGGAATTTTCTAGGGAAGTCTGGGAATAGCAGGAAATTTTACAAATGGGTCACTTTCCAGGAATATAGCAGAATGCGTTTTCCAACTTCTTTCCCACCTTCATTGTATTAGATGTCGGTTTTCGCTGTTCGCTCCTTTAGAAAAACATTAACCAACCAGGAAGGAAGAGCGTTTTTAGGTCACTGAAGCGCTCCGACTTAGTTATGGAAAGTCATGGAATTTTACATCAGGGCCAGGAAGGGAGCTCAGTAAAAGGCCTTAACAATTGACTTTATTCAGGGTTACAAAATTAAAACAAAACAGGAATTCTGTTGCATAGCTGCGACGTGGAAAAAAAGACAAAACAATAACAGGCTAACATGCTAGCACCCAGTAACATTCTGTGAATCCGGAAAATCCTGGAGTTGTTTTGCATTTTTCTGCAGTACAAATACGCCAAACTCTCCCTTGTCGAGGGAGAATATGTTTACGTCGCAACACACAAACATCTTCCATTAGCCGTAGCGGTAGCATTAGCATTTTAGCGATTTATGACTTTTAATGGTCATGCATTTGTTTTGCAAAAATAAAAGCAAAATATGCCACAGCTGACAAGACACAGACATTGTAATTATTTGCAAGAGTGCAGGAAAAGTTGACAACTGTTTCATCAGGAGGAGAAAGAAAAGGTGAAAGGTCTCCTCTGTTTCTGCCTGTACAACAAGTTGGAAAGACACAGGGAAGGACGCTCTTTCCCTCTGGGACAAATGGTTTGCTGATGTAGCACAAATCCTCCATAAGCGTTTTAAGTGGTAATTTGCAAGATCGTCTTTTTTTTTTTTTTTTTTGTTGTCCCCATCTTTGGTGCTCAGTGCTCATCGCTGTGGTGTTTCTTCACTGCTCCTGTCAATCGAACAGTGTCTCCAGTACTGTGACGTCTTTTTCCTTACCTCTTTCCTTCCTTTTCTGTTGGTGAAGTTTCTGTAGGTGGTGCTCTTTTCTTTTCTTTGTTTCTTTGTTCAGCCACGTTGGCTATTAGCAGCTAAATCGGTCACAATGGTGGACGTCAACACATTCACATGCTTGCAACCCCCGTTCACCCTCTATCTCTTTTACCTGTTGAGTGGTTAATCAGTGTTGAATGTCATGTTACACTGACAAACTGCTTTTTTATTCGCCATTGATTCCTGCTGTCACACTTTAGCCCTGTCCTCAGTTTCAATCAGTTTCATCACTTTGATTTGTTGTTACCACACATGTACACAGAGACTGATTGTATTCTACGTGTGTGTGTGTGTGTGTGTTCCCAGGCTCTCTGGCCCTGACATACTTACATTGTTTTAAATTATATTATCTAAACGCAAAGCCTTAAAAGGTAAATCGTATCTTAAGTCGTAAATTTAGTTTTAGAGGTCTTAAAAATATCGAGGTCAGACAAGTCATGCAGATCTATATCTGTATGCTGCACTAGATCACAAAAGGTGGGGCTGCAACAGTGAAGAGCATCGCATCCCCCTAATTGATTGGCCCTATTTGCCCAAATAATAATTATTATTGTTCTGGTGTCGAGTGTAGTCACTGTGACTGATGCACACGTGTCCAGTAAATGCCAAAAATGTAGCATGTAAATATAGAACGGCAGGCATGCTGAATGACGGAGTAATCTTACTGCCTCGTTATTGCTTACTTGCACCTCTGTGCTTTTGTTTTGCCCCGCGTCTTGATTGCCCGTGTTGTTGTTGTGGCTGTGCTGGCCGGTCGGTGAAAGTCTCAGCTGAGCGGGCTGCGGCGTGACCTTCACTCGGCCTTGTGTTTGCTGCAGGAGCCAGCCCTGTCCTCCTCTGCTGCTCCGTGGCTGCCTGGCTGGTTGGCGTACAGTGTGGCCATTGTTATCTCGCGCTCTCCTGGCGCTACAAAACACCGACTATCTGAGTGCTCTACTATCTAACCCTGGCAGAGAGAGAGAGAGGGAATGAAAGAGGGTGACTGTGCCGCTGTCCTACTAGCACTCAGCATGTTTGAATGACTGTTCGCTAATGCTCTCTACAGCAGAGATGCACTGCAGCATAGACTGCAGATCTACCAACAATGACTAACAAAGGGCGAGACTTGCTTACTGACTGGCTGCACAATGCTGCAATATAGACCAGAGGATGGAGGGAGCTGCTGCTAGAGGTGCATTGGCAGTATGTTTAGTATGGGGATCCATACTCCCAGTTACTCCCAAGTACTCAGATCGGCAAATGATGCTGCCCCGATATCAAATGTCCTTTGGTGCAATATAAAACTTT
>CABFOQ010020077.1:239-18128 GCA_900660455.1 Gephyroberyx darwinii
GCATGTGTCTGAATTTACTGCTTCATTTCTGGTGCCCTGGGCCCAGCCTCAGGCCAACACAGAGACAGAGGGGCCCTGGAGTGCTGTAGCTGTGGGTGAGAGGGGAGAGAGAGAGAGAGAGAGAGAGAGAGAGAGAGAGAGAGAGAGAGAGAGAGTGAGAGAGAAAGATGGCTGGTATAGAGGTAGGAGGTTGGGGGGTGCAGTTTCACCTCTGGCTTCTCTCACTGTGAGGCCCTGCACCCCTTCTCCTCTGCTGTCCTCTCCCCAATCTTTCCAAAAAAAAAATGAAAATAAAGAGGTTCCTGTCCTGGCCTGTGGGAAAGAGAGCAAGAGCAGGACAGAAGGAACAAGAGAGAAAGACTGTGGCTATTTATACCATTCCACCTTCCTCACTCTTTTTCTCAGAGGAAATTCCTAAAATGAACATGTTCTTGACTCAGTCAGCAAGGAAAGGAGGAAGAGTGAAAGGTAAAAAGAGGGAATAGAGAAAATAATTCTGACTTTTAAACTCCCAGCCCTCTAATTACCTCGGCCCTTGGTGCACTGATGTGCTCACCCAGGCAGAGCTGTTCTAGACGCTCCTCTGGAGTATTGCAGCCCCCCCTGTAGTACCAACTCTGATTTAGGACTGTTAATAAACATGATATAGTGCTTACAGCAATTGCTCAGACAGGAATGTTTCTTTTTTCCTCCTCTTTTTCATACCTCCACACAGTTTCAAATGTTTGCATGTGGCGCTGAGAGAGAAGATGAAATGGTGGTTGGTATGGTTTATTTCAGACTCTGCGGCTTTAATCATTTAAGCAGAGGACAGACAAATCCTTTCGTGGCAGGTTTAGGACTGTAAAATGTCACCCAGTTTCCCCAAATTACCACTGGTGTTCAGGTTCTCTCCTGTTCCCTCCTGGAGCAACTGCCCTTGTGGATTAAAACACAGAGTGACAGTGCTCATCTTCACCAGTATCATTCTGTCAAATTCATTTCTCTGGGAGAGATTTATGGCAAAACTGTTTCATCGTACTTTTTCAATCCAGATATTTTTGGTTGCATGATACTGATAAAGTGATTATTTACTTCAGTTGCTGTCACTTTCATTCCTCTCATAGGTAAATGTCAGAGCCTCTGAAAGCCTGAGTAGCTCCTGATAGGCTTGACAGGAGATAAGCTCCTGCTCTGCAGACAGCTCATGTACATTGGGAGAAACCCAATGGTCTGAATGTGCGCTGTGTGCCGGGCAGGGATTTTTCACTAATCAAAAGGCAATTTGCTTGTTTCGAGCCTCCTCAGAAAGCAACCGTACCCAACAAGCTGGATTTATGATGTGCCTGCCAGCTTCTCCCTGGCGCAAATCTTCCAGTAACACGCTCCCGGAGCAGAGCCCACTTGGCCATCCACAGCTGGCTCTTATTACAGACCCATACAGTAGCCATTCTTTTTCACTTACCCCCCTCCCTGCTCGGTGACGCTTATTAGAAATGTAACATACTAGTCTGGGAGTTCGTTACAGATTTATGTGTCACAGGTGCTCTCTTTAAAAAGCGTGCAAGGGTTACTGTACATTCGCCCAGACAACATATCTAATGTGGAAGGAGTGTGACTAACATTGATTTTTAAAATACTGGCTTGTAACTAAAAGTATGTGGACTGAAATTGGAACGCTCATTCTGAGTTCTGGCCTGGGGTATTGGGAAATATGCATTTCATTTGGGCAAAGAGAGTTTAGATTTTCCTCAAGAAAGTCAGGTTAGCTGTAAATCTGGGGATATTTTACAAAATCTCCTTTAGGCCATAATTTGCAAAATGTGCCTGGCATCCAGTTATTTATTTATTTATTTATTGCTACTTTACTCAGACTGGTTGAGCTAGAGAGACATTTATTTTCCCCATAGAAAACCTTGTATTTATCCTACAAAACTACAACAAAATTCTTGTACCCAGGCAATATGGTTCAATCAGCTGTGCGTAACTTTGTGTTTTTTATTGCTATAATGAAATTATATATATTTTAAATTTGAAAAACATGTCAAAGGTTAGAATGTAATTAGACTACTGCCTTTTATTTCATAGCTTCTTAAAATTCATGAAAAAACAGTTGAATACGTAGTTATCTGCAATTACAATGTGTTACCTTATAATATTTGATTCTCCTAATGGATGATATAATTAGCTACATTAAATATAATCTCCTTGTTTCTTGTTAAATTACTTTTTGTGAGTTCTACCACTGTGAATGTTACAGTTTTAAAGTAATGAGAGTGTTGGCTCTGAGTTGTAAGGATTGTCTGTCTTGGAATGAGTTTCCAGGACTGACCCCTGATGGACTTTGACTGGTACCTGGTGTGTCTGCTGTCTGTCTATCAACACCAGATACTGTGAGCGTGAGTCTGTGTGCCGGCAGACCATTTCACCCAGAGCCCATAACTCCTGCCAACACGCAGGGGTGGATCACACTCCTGCCCAGAACACTAGAGGCATAGCGAGGTCCTGAAATTGCTCCTGACTGACTCCTGGCTTGGAGAAAGCATGGAAACATTTAAGACATTTAAGTGGAATAGAAAGTATTCTTGTCCAAGCTACACAACATGTGACCTAAGGTGATGAGGGCAAGGATAAGCTTTGAGTTGCATGCAGGGGGTCTGGCCATGTCTGTCTCTTTCCATCTCTGCCTCTGTCTCCATTGCCCATGCCAGCCTCAAGTTTCACAGTAGTGTCCCCCTGTCTCGTCTCCTCTCTTTGTCTCCGTGATCTCCTACACCTCTCCAGTTACGTGGCACCACACCTCCTGGTTGTTATCCCCTCAGCCTCTCTCCTCTGACTCCCTCCCCATCCCTTAATGCTGAGGGGGGACATCCAATGCCTTTAATGTGGCCTTGGCCCCATGTTCCTCCTGCCTGTTGGGCTGATCCATGAGGCGTGGGTCCCAGCTCTACCCTGGGTGATTGATGGCAGGGATGCCCTCTGCTCTAACCCTCCACGCCCCACCCTCAGCCAGGGGGATGGCATAACATTTCATGAGCTCATCTGTGTGGCGCCCAGGAACTGCACCTCAAACGCAGGCACCACTCTTGTCTAGCCCCACACGGCTCCCTGGGGGACACAAAAGCATGTGTGACCTCCCTTTACCCAGCCTGCAACCCCATCTCCACACGCCTCTCCTCGACCCTCCAGTACCCTCACTGTATCATCACTGTCTCCACCCTGAATCCCTCTGACAGCCATACTTCACTTATAGTAAAGCCCAGAATATCCCTTTACTGCGCCTTCAATTTTCCATCCTTATCTGCCGAACGAGATGCTCCTAATTCATTCACTCCATCGTAAAAGGATCAGCGGCGTGGTTCTTACTCGAACAATGCGGCATGAAAACCTGCCCTCCTTCCTCAGCAACTCACCCTCAGCCCTTCATCCAATTGTCCATCTCCCCTCAGGAAGCCCGGAGAGGCCTGTCCTCCTCTACATGCAGGACATTCCAAGTGGGAAGGAATCTGAGGACACTGATCACCTAATCTCTCTGACTGAAGCAGCACCTGTTGGCCCAACGCTGGAGTAAAGGGAAGAATCCAGATCAGTGGCAGCTCTACACTGACCTGATACCCCTCCCTCTGTATCAGATGGTCTCGCCTGCCACTCTACAACCAGCTGTCAATCAATAAATGCAGACAAGAGGAGGAATGGATTTGATATGAAGGTTGTACAAAACCAAAAATTCATTATTAAATTTTCATGCAGACTATAACACGTTATTTTAGAAATTGCCCCTTTGCACTTAACTTAGATATTGTGAATTTAATTAAAATGTAGGTTAAATTATCGTTTCCAATCAAATGTAATTTAAAAATTATGTATCTATACAATTACATGAATGTATTTTGTAAGGGTGTTTTCCTTAAATGTATAATTTTACTATTTTGTTGTTACTTTTTTCTTACCTTATCTACTCTTACGCCCCGGCATTAGCTCTATCAACCCTATCTGAAGTGATTCTCATGCTGAAGAAATATTACAGTTTCCTGGAAACATTACAGTGACCCAATTGCTGTGAGAGCATTGCAGAGGGAGCCATCTGACCCAAATGAAACCAGATCATTCATGTAAGAATAGATCACCAATGAAAAGACATACAATACAGTCTACGAGTACTGCCTGACAACCTGTCGAATATCTTGCGCCCAGCTGTTCACAAGCCCAGGAGAGGTGATCATGTGCCCGAGGAGGACCCTGAGAGACTGGGAGCTCTGACATAAATCATCCCGGGGGACACTACAGTTGCTGCTTGTGTCTGTGCTTGCAGGGAACATTGAGATTTCTGCCATAGCTGCTTTTGAGAACCTGTCATCGGACGTGTTTGTGTTATTATTATGTTCACACTTTGGGGTGTGTGCCTCTCTCAGTGATAAATTGGTTGCTTTCTATAAACACTTTGATTGTTTTTCATGAGTAATCCACTACACCTCCTGTTAAATTAGAACTGGCAAAAAAAGCGATACTATAAAAAGCCTGTTTACAGGTTTCAAATAATTTGTAAAAGTGGAGTCAGTGATTAATGTTACACTACTGGCCTCCGCAAATTGACTATAGATGAATGGAATATTTGATATGAGAGCTCGCTTGAATGCCACATGTGTTCTTTGTGTAGACTACAGTATGTGTGTGCCCATGCCCTGGTCCATCTTGATAAATGATCTGGATTGCACTTGGAGTGAGATTGTTAATGTGGCCAGAGGAGGTCTAGTTTTTCCTCTCTCCCAAGGTTATTTAAACTAAACCAACCATTCTTTTAAATGTCTCAAATCCCTTACAGCATGGGCCACAGCTTAATGCCTGTCAGAGGAACGCTGCTTTGCATGTAGCCTGATTATTATCTGCTACACAAATTGCTAGCAGCTGGGTTGTTCACGGCTGACGGTCCCATAGTTTATGTATTGAAACTGTTGGAATGTGGACAATTACCACTTTCACTTTCTCACAAAAACCCTAATACAGTTTACATAAACTGTTCTCTTGAAAATCCTAGTTTAAAGGGCTTTATGAGCCTCCAGGGCTGGTTCAAGCAGATAAAGAATTTGCTTCAGTGGTCTCCTTTATAACAGCCCTCTGGTAGCAAGGACAAACAAAAAAAGGAAAGACTATTTTCATACATGATGAGGGGATACAATTTTAGATGCTGTTTTTTATAATTTCATGTAAACCAGGCTGCTGTTTTGCATCACTCTTTTAACAAGGCTTCATGTAGGTGAAATGTGTTGTACCACCCACCTCTAAGGTCTGCCGAAGGTTAAATTGTACCAGACTCTAAGCTGGACTACTATATCTCTATTGTGATTTAGGGGTCAAAGAAAGGGGAAACCACAAAGAGGTTAGCCAGAAAACATTTGAACTCCCCAAAACTTTCTCCTCAGTATTTTCCCTGCCCTATCATATGATGATTTGTCACAGTACAAGCTATGAGTTGAGTTGAGCTATGTCTCTGCAAAACAATTCCCAGTGTGGGTACATGACTGAATAATTTTATACATTACTTAAAGAGTGGTCACATGATGCACAATGCTTTACACTTCAACTAACCATTCTTACAGCATTATTACACATGTGCAACCTCACAGTACATGATCCAGCTTTTAAAATGAAAAAAAATATATTGTGTCTATAACACAGAGATTTGATTGTATTATTATATGTCTGGTGCTTTTTCTAAGCTTTTTGGGTAAGTATCTGTTTTCAAGAAAAAAGGAAAAATAATGAATAAAGGTGAAGACAAATGGACCGGGAGGAGTCAAGTTGTCTTCTTGTCAAAAGCTGGTGAGCACCTTGCGAGTGGTCGAACAGTTTAACCCATAATTACTACAATTAAAATAATACTCATATTAACAAAGAAAAATTGCTTCCAAATGGTCTTTCACATGCAGCATGAAGGAAAAAGAAAAACACATGGCATGGTTGGTTTAAAGATTTTGACACCATAGCAAGACATGTCAAATCTGAATTAGTCTTGCATATGAATGAGTAACTCGAGATGGTATTGTGGTGCCACACGCATGATCTTCACTGTAAGACCTTGAATTTTGCAGTCTGGCCAGCAACTTCAATCTCCAGGGGCAGAATTCATGCTTATTTCCTGTTTTGGTGATAGGGATACATATCCATTTTGTTGCTAACGCATGATATCGCAATGCATGCTGGGAATTCCCCAAGTGCTTTGTTGGGCTTGACTCCAGAATCTGACTGCAGGCCAAACAAGTCTAATGTTTCTGAAACCACCGAGAGGATTCAGAAAGTTGTTCATGGACCACATATCTAAAAGGTCAAGGAAGGAAGGGAGTGGAAGGAAAGATGGGGTGTGAACACGATAGAATTGTGTGTGCGCGCACGTGTGTGTGTGTGTGTGTGTGTGTGTATAAATGCAAGGATTTAGGCTCTATGCAGTGCTTGATAACAGTTTCCATTCTAATCTCTCACACTTAAGTGGTCTCTCAAGACAGCCAAAATAAGGATAGTAAGAGACATACAGTAAATATTGCACATACCACCCCGATGTGCCACAACCTTTTGGGGGGGAAATTGCAGGGGTTAACATCAAAGTCAAAAGTACACTGCCGAAAATCAAAATGTCAGCCGTATGCCCTATAAAAATCACTGGACCCCTCACTCCTGTGATGAAGAGAAACAAGGGAGACTCCAGAGTCAACAGAATTTTCTCTCCTCCTTTAAAAAAAGCCCACTCTCGAGTTTTGCCCTTTTGCTCCTCATAGGCTGGGGAGCGCTGTTAAAGAGACCTCCAGCGGTATTCCTGCTTGAAGATTTTTATTTTTCTTCTGGCAATAACGACCTTATGTCCAGTAAGCCCTCCCAGTGAAGTATTGATGTATAGGCCTGTTTTGGTGAGGAGTGAGAAGGAGTGATCAGAGGAATCCCGTGGACAATATTGCACTGCTGACCCTGAACATCAGCGATTGATGTCAGATGCGGCCATGAAACCCAACAGGGATCATTGCGCTTTTGATTTTATTGGCCACCATCTCAGGCTGTCTTTGCTCTCTGTGGTGAAAAGAAGTGCATTTTACTATAGGGCTCTTTACATACACAATGTAGAGACACTGCTGAACAACGGTATAATGATATGTTAGGCTTAGCTAATTCAATTCTTGTCCTATTTGTAGAGACATATACAGACAACAATATACAAAACAATATATATACCACTGAAATATGACCACAATGATATATTATACGCTGTGTAATTTGAAGTTATGGCAATGATAAAACTGAAAGTTGCTGAATTTTTACAGTACATTATTCTGTAGTAGGGGAGCTCAAAACATTCCTTTCCAGAGAAAGCTGGACCATTCTTCTTTTTCATACCATAGGTATAAAGTGACAGACCATCGGGTTGGTAAACATGAGTGTGCTGTGTGCAATTCATTGACGTCATGTTACATCATTTCTGGGATTTGAAGTTCAAAAGTTTCACACATTTACCCCATTTGGAGCCGCCAGGGTGCGAAGTTACCCAGTGAAGCTTTAACCTTCTGGTTAATATTGTTGGCGATCAATCCACCATGCCTGACCGGTGAGTGAGTTGCCGGCTTGTGGGCGGTTTGACTGAGGGGACCAACAAACCTATCTTGACCGGCAGAGAATCTGACAAACGCTGTGCGGGGGAAATCCGCCTATCTCCAGCCTGACCGATGAGCTGTTTTTTTGTAGAGACAGATGTACTATACGGTTCCCAGACCAACGGTTCCCAGACCAACTCACCATCCAAGACTCCATGTCCACGCCAGTCTTCTGCCTCAGCCAATATACACACATGCAAGCACTTGTAAGCAGGCACATATAGACAGAGAGCTGGTCTATACAGTAGATACCAGCACACACATACTGAATATTGTGTTTACTCATAATATTTCATTGAATACAGACATGCAGTAAAATATCATTGTGTTGAATCACAGTAACCGAGTGCTTGGTGTTACTGTGTATACTTTAATGTAGTAGATTGTGTATTTGTGTGGAGGCTAGCTATGTGGAGAAGTCCGACGGAGTAGAACACCCTCCCCTTAGTGTCCACAGAGTGCACTCATTGAGCACTGGGGGAGATGTAAAACACTGGCTGCATTTTTCTCCACATTTATGCATACTCAGAGAGGAGAAACGTAGACCCATGGTTTATAATTCCCTGATTTCTCTGGAACATGCATTGAAATGTAAACGAGCACAATAAATTCACTTTTAACTACCTTCCTGGGAATTAGGCACATAGTCTGGACTTAAGGAACTCTCATACTTTCATTAAAAGCCACATCATTCCTCGTTAAAGTAACAATGTCCATCTCATAGAGTCCACAACATATGTGTGCTGCAATTGTGTGATAACATCTGTGCTCAGACAGAAACTTCACGGTTTAAAACACGGTTAAGGGAGTGAGTGTATTGGGTTTTCACCAGTATCTCTTCACACTTTCCAAAATTGGTCTACATTGTTGCACCTTGATGATTATTTTTCATGCGCTTTCTCCTTGTTTATGTAGTGTGGTCTCTGTTGAGGGTTGAGATGATGACAATGGCTGCAAGAAAAGCTTCTAGTAATGACATTTTAATGTGCATCGCAGGAGAGGCTGGCTGGACAAGTTCAGACAGAGGAGTGTTAGGTTTGTGTTTTTCATGTGTAAATGAACATTGACTGCATCTCCATGTTAAGGCCACGGTAGCTTGCCACAGGAACAAACTTTGGGAGCTGCAGGATGTAAGTCAGGCAGGGAGGAGGAGGAAAAAGGAAGGAGGTGTCTCTTTCACTCTGAAACCTCAAAATTTCCAAATTCATTTTTTCATGAAAAATGCATTATTCATATTATTCATGGACTTTTGTATCTGTCAAGTTACATATTTGTATTATTCATGTTTTATGAAATGAATGAGGCTTACAATCTCCATTAGACTTTAATATCTCAATATTTTCTAGCCAAGAACACTGCACTGTGCTCTTTATCAGCTGAGCTCTCGAGCTAGCAAGGCATCAATCAGCGATCTACCCTGTTAACCTCCTCTGGTCTTTCCAGAAAAGCATAGGTTGGAAGCCAGCTGGAGCCAATGGGGATGAAGAGAGAGCGAGAGGACGGGAGAGAGGAGAGCTATGTGCAGGGGAACTAGGGAGGTGCTGGGGCGTAATTTAAACAGGCGACGGCTGTTGCACAGACAGGAAATGAGAGGAAGGCTAGTTCCTGGGACGGGACTGAATTGGATGTTTCAGACCCAGACCGGTATCAGGAAGAGGAGACTTATGTGCTGTTGTTAAGGGTAACAGTAAGGTCATTGAGAGCAGCATTTCCTTCTCTGATCATGGGCTCGCTTGTCAGCACTGCTATCTCAGTTCCCACATCCCTCTCAAATCATTTCAATGGGTTGGATTCAAAGTCTGAAATTCAGGCCCGGGCTGAATAAGACCTCCTGTTGCTGCGCCTGTTTATAAGCTCCACTCCACTCTTATATTCCGACAGCTTTGATTTGAAGTTTTGGGCAGTTTCATCCGATGGAAGGAAGTCAAGTTGAAAAGGCAAGAATTATTTCAATATTAGATCAAAAACAGGATAAAAAAAAATATGCTTAGACCTGGTCTGAGAATGCCCATGCGACTGGGTCTTTTTTAGTCTGTGGTTTTGATTTAAAACAGACTCTTACACAATACCATAGTCAGAACCTCGCTCCATCTAACCTCTCACATGCCAGTGCATTGGGAGAGGAGGTAGGCCTAAGCTGCTCTGGACTGTGTAATACGTAGCCATCTTGTGAGTTCTAGCTGCTCAGGCTCATAAAGTGCAGAGCCCATTGCCAACCCGCCAGATTACTGCCCCTAATCAATCTGATTAGCCTGAGAGGGCGGACATCTTGGCTCACATCTGGACCGCATGCTCTGCCTCCCCGCAGTTTAGTCTGACAGCAACAGAGCCAAGGCATTCAACTACACAGGGAGCTGATTCTGATCATTCAATGAACTTGGTGGCAGCAATATGTGTGTGTGTGTGTGTGCAAGACTGCATTAGATAGTGAGTGTGTGTGTACGTATGTGTGTAATGTTGGCGACAATCAAGACAAGGTCAAGGTAAATGAAGCTTGGAAGGTACAATGGTTGCAGGGATTTCTTGGATGCATGAGGACTTAAGTCTAAAAGCTGATATAAAGTCTTGCACATATTATGACAGAGGGAGAGAATACGGGAACTGAGGTATCCACATATTCAATATGAACCCAATCTAACTGTTCAAATGAATTAATTTCTATCGTAAAATCTCATAGCACTCCTTTGTGAACTAATTTCACCCATGCTCAAATGATGGTGAAATACAAGGCCACACGTATCAGCCCAGTTTCTCTCACTTTCTATGCTCATTCTGGGTGCAAGCTAGAATAACAAAGACATAAGTCATTCCAGGCCTCCTATTATAAACAGGTGTCAGTTTGGTGATAAAAAATGACATCTTAATTCAGAGGCGAGCCGCTTTGTCAGAGTGGATTAACACATCATCAGCAGCGATTTATTTTTATTTTGCCAGCATCGTTTGGGTGGAGGTCGACCATGTCAGGAGTACTGGCCTCACCCTCTCCCAGGGGAACATTTGAGTGACTATGTCAGCTATGTATGACTCTTTCTGAGAGAAGAGTCTCCTGACTAGAGATTTTTCTGTATGGGGAACATGTCCTGGGAAGATTTATAGAGTAAAAATAGCCCTGTATAGCTTACCACTGGATTTAAGTTATTACTATGAGTTATTAGTATGTATTAGGATGTTGACAGTCCAATTTGTATCACATCAGTTATTCACTCTCTCTGATAGTCAAAAGTGATTGTGTTTGGTGCAGCCAGTATAGGCCAGGCAAAGCTGCATCACAGCTCCACTGAGAATCAAATAGAAAATATGACAAGTTTAATGAAAACAGTATGAGTAGGGGGTCACATCAAGTACAGAACTGAGAGGTCAAGAAAAAAAATATTTTTTTTTCTTCATTTCTTCTTCATTGTCTTTCTTCATTTCTTAATAGGTCAAAGAAGTTATTAAATTATTGATTTTCCCTTGCCGTACTGTATGAATAAAAGATCTATATTCTTAATTGGTTTATATTCACCTGAAGTGAACTGTGCTGATATATCTAAATCTGAAATGTGCTGATACAAGAAATTACTGTCACAATATTATATTCCAAATACCTCATTCAACTGTGGATCACAATAACTTACATTTTTTTTTCATCCTTCTTGATAAATACTCCTTCATAATAAATAGTGCTGAAACAACCTATCTTTCATAGTCCAATAGGCCAATGGGAATGACAGGCTGTGGTCTCCACTGGCTTGTGCTTGCTATGTTTATGGACACGCCCGGCACTTACCGTCTGGTTCTTATAAAGGATATCAAACAGAGAGAGCTGCCTGAACCACAAAGCACCTGTTTCCGACACTTCCACTACACGTGTTTGCTGCTGTGTTCAAAGACCCTTCAGAGGACAGAGACACCAGTCGTGCTGCCTTCAGAACTACTGTACATCCCAGCGTTTTAATGAAGGACTTTCCCCAACCTTGGCTCTGAATTGGATTTAATTATAATAGCGATGATATTTTGCTATTGTAGAGTAAATATTTAGCTGTTGATTTTGCAGATAGCCATTGATACAAAAATGAATGAATGTTAAAAAATGGTGTTACTGTACACAACTAGGCCAAGTGACTCCATCGGGACAGACAGTTTTATTATGGGTATTATATTTGTATATGCTGACTGCTATCAGCAGTTATGTGGCTTGTGTTATATTTATTGAGCAATTATCTGTCATTTAGCTTGAGAATTTTTCACAAAGGTTATCAATGCAGATAACGAAGGTTTATTTGAAACAATAAATGCACACGCACATTGTACAGATTACTGAAGTGAGCCGCTCTTTGAAAAACAGACATCACGTATTATGACGACAGTGATGGTGGAGATGAATAAGCGATAACGTGGCCGTGACAGGAGATGAGCTGCGTGTGATAAGGACAGAGGATAAACATTTTCAGGAAGACAGCAGGGTTTTTGTGTCACAGCTCCTCTCACAACTCCCCTGCTGAATGAATAGATAGAGGCAGTTGAAAAACATACATGTTATGTGAAAACACCATGCCCACGGGAAGGAGAGGACACAGCGTTATATCAGTGCATTTCAGGTAGGATATGTTTGTTTCTGTGTGTGTGTGTGTGTGTGTGTGTGTCCTCTCTGACACCCTCGCTTGATGTTGGGCTGTGCTCTGCAAGTCCTTCTGTACTAATGTTACAGCAACAAAAATGACATTGAGGTCACTTTCTGTAATGTAAAAAACGTTTTACTTTTGTTTGCCTTTGAATCCCTGTGAGTGTGTGTGTCTGTGCGTGTGTGTGTGCGTGCATGTTTGTGTCTGTGCCGCATGTGTCAACTCTGCAGGAACAGGACCCGGACAAGGGTCAGCAGTTTCTGAGTGACGGCAGGAAGGCAGCCAGGCCAGGCAAAGGTCCATACAGAAGTTTTCTCCCCCACTGTGTGTATGTACATTCTGGTGTGTGCACGAAATGCACATAACATACCTGTTGACCGCATTACCACACTGTTCATGCAGCATGCTGCTTGCATTTGCGTTACATAGAAAGCAGCACAATAAAAAAAGGAGCTTAGTAATGTCATGTCAGCAAACCACAGTCCGTTGGTGGCTTATTCTGTCTCTTGTTCCGTTCACCCGGACTCTGAATGCTGAACCATCTCCCTACTATCTGGATGGGCCAATGACATTTTTGTCTCTGTAGGTGATTACACACAATACACATATAAACACACACTCAGACAAACACGCACACACACACACATTAACAGCTACCGCCTTCCCTCCTTCCTTTTCCATCCTACTTCTGCCCTCCTCCCACCCCTGACCCCCCAGTAATGAAAACAAGATGTTCCATTCTCCCAGGACCCAGTGCAGCAGCAGTGCAACTTAAGTTAGGGCTCCCTCTCCCCTCCTCACCCTGGATGCTCTATAAATACTCTTACGACTTTCTTAAATATGTGACAAAAATACATTAACGGAGGTTTATGGGCACACATTTGGCTGGTGGAAATAAAAGGAGTTGTGTAATGCGATGCACTTCCACCAGCCTGGCAAAGATGGGAAAGAGAAAGGGGCAGCTTCCTGGACTCGCAGAGGATCATGGGTTCGTTACACGGGTTCGGGTTTGTTGAGGGGCACAAAAGAGAAAAAGTGTGTGTGTGTGTGTGTGTGTGTGTGTGTGTGCGTGTGTGTGCATGCAGGCATGTGTCTGCAGTTTCAAGTAAGGGAGGTGAGTATTACTCCCAGGCTCTGCACCTGATCTTCATTTTTCAATTTGTAACCAATCTTCTCACAATTGGGCACCAAATTAAAGCATAAACATGCCAGATATTCATCTTGTTTACATCAAAGCCCCAGAGTCCTGCCACTATACAAGCCCTCCTCCACCTCCCTCTCGTCAGCCCCAGTCCCACCCAGGCAAAGCACTGGTTCAGTCCGTCACTGGTCCCTTTCCTGCCATACATTAGTCCTAATCAAGGTCAATTCCTTCTGTAGTTGCTTTGTTTGGAGCCAGCTATCTGCTGCCTGTCTGTGCTGAGTACGTGATGAGGATAGATGGCTCCTGCTGTGTCACGCTTGTGTACGTACTCTCATAACCATAGATTGTGGCTAGCATCCAGAGAAGAATCTGTGGCAGATTCTGTGCTTTACGTTTGTCTACATTGACGTTTGTGTACTTCTTTTTTGCTTTTTCTCTTTTTCAAACACAAACTTATGTGTTAACTTGTGCATTTTGTGTGCAATTTAAAACACTTCCAGATATGTTATTGCATTAACATATATAATGTGCCCATATAAGAGCATGGGTTTTACATCTTATATGCTCTCTAACTTGTGTCTCTGGTTTCACAACAGCAGTCCTACCAGTAGCCATTGGTTGATATAGGAAAAAACACAAAAAGCAGGTATTATAAAATCCTATCACATATCTCCATAAACTGCTGATCCTACAATCCAAATAAAACTATTTCTCACGTTACAATATTTTACATTATCCATAACATGGAGACGCTGCTTTTTGCATATGATTTCACTTTAACAGAGGTTTCCTCAGGAGAACCACTACCACTGTGTGAGAACAGTCTGCGCCTTATGGAGGAAACCTGTGTTAGTAATTAAAGCAGAACGCCCTGACGGACAGAAATGTGTACCCCCCTAAACCCAGCCACCCTGTATGCTAGTGTGTATGTGTGTGTGTTAGTGAGAGAGAATGACAGACAGACAGGCAGACAGGCAGACAGACAGGCAGGCAGGCAGACAGACAGACAGACAGACAGACAGACCCACTGCACATCTCAGGCTTGCAAATGCGATGCGTATCAAAAGGAACCTCTGGTATGTAAAATGGGCATTGTGCCTTCGCTACGATGAGGGGAGCATTGTTTGATCGCATCACAGCCACACATCTTAGATTTGAATGTTTTATTCAGAGATCGACAGGAACACATAGATCACAGATAATATATTTAGCAAATGAAACTGTAAAAACTGTAAAAAGCCCTTTTTGTAAAATTAAAAAAAAAAAAAAAAAAAGCTCCTTATTTATGCAGAAAGCTTTTTAAAAACATAAATATGGTTCAAGAACCATTTGGGTTTCACTGCTTTTATATGTTTATGTATGCATGTGTGTGCATCCGTGCATGTGTGTGAGTGTGTGTGTGTGTCTGTCTGTGCATATGCTCTATTTGTTTTGACAAGGGTCTCTGTTCTTTTCTAATCTTTCTCCTGGGACACTTCTGGGTCACTCAGGTTCTATTTGAATTAAACTAAAATTCCTGTAGCAAATGTAGTAGTAAAAATACAAAGTACTTCTATAGGTTATATATCTACTGTTTACAGCAGTACCACTATTGCCTGAATGTGCGCGTGTGTGTGTGTGTGTGTGCATGTCTGTCTGTCTATCTGTTTGCGAGCTCTCATGCGTGAGAGTGTGAATGTGTGTATGTGTGTTGTGATTGACACTTGTGTTTTGAAAGCCATCTCTCTACACATTTTGAGCCAGCTGAACAACTCCATTACTTCAGGCTGCCCATTGTTCAGTGCTTCCAGACATTTTAGGTTTGAGTTCATTCAGTGCTATTTTACTCCAACTCTGTCTTTGGGAAAGTAATTGATCTCAATCAGCAGTTCATTATCTTTAGCAGGCAATTATCCACATTGTCACTTTTGCGTTTAGCCCTGTGACCCTGGGGTCACGGGGGCCTGGTGTAACTCAAGCCGCCTGGACGACTCCCCGGCCTCTCATATACAGAGTCTTCCAGGGTAAAGGACCCCCAAGGGGCCTTTCTGCACAAGCACACAGAAAAGCCAGTTTAACTCGATCCTTTATTGAACTTCCACTGGAATGCATCACAGCACCGTCTTCCAAGTAGCTTACAAAGGAGTTTAAATACTGAGAGAAACTATGACTTCCCAAACGTATCATTCTTAAGAGAATGAAAGATCTTTGGTTTCCAAGGTGGAAGGTGAGATGGTGACAGTAAACATTGTTTGCAATGTTGAAGATAATAGACAGCAGGATTGATGAAGTAAGAAATCAATAATGGGCTGGGGACATAGTATACAGAGACAAAACCACATCTCACCTTCTTCACCTTCTAGCAAAAGGTGACAGTAAAGGTTGGAAATGGTCTAGATTTATGCCATCGGCTAGCGGGAGTGTCTATAAAATTGCAACTCAGCTGGTTCAAGTATAAATTATAGCAGGCTATACTTCAGGAGGAAAACATGATGGTGTAATATGACTGTATAATATGTGAGGTGTTGAATGATGCCCAGTAATGCAGGATGGTAAGGCATGATGCAGTGCACTCTCAGACAATCGCCATGGCTGTATTTCATAAAAATCTTCAGGGGAATATTTAAAATAGAGAAAGGCGATCCAGCACAAATATGAATGGCTGACTTTAAACACCTTAATGGCCCTCAGACCAGGACTTGGCAGTGGCTGGAGTCATGAGTAATATCCGTCTGTAAGCAGCTAGTTCATTTAAGAGACTGGCAATAAATGGCTCAAGTGAGGGGGAGGAAAACTGTGTGGCTCATTTTAAACAAAGTATGGACTTGTCCATTTCCTTTGTTTTTCAGTTCCAGAATGGAAATCATAAATAATAAATAATAGCCAGTAGTTTTTGGTTTCATATTCAATGTGGCACAACAAGGCTACACTCAGAAATGATGGCACCAAAAATAATAAGAGAATAACTGAATCCAGATTTTAGGTCAGGAGTTCATAGATGCATCTCTTATTTGAAGTCCCACATCCAAACTTTGACCTTCTAAACCAATTATGCAGCTGTACCCTCGAGCTATGTTAAAGTCACCCCTGCTGAATCACTACTCAATAGATTTTTCAACATCTTCTCTGCAGTGACACATTTTTATCACTACAGCTAAACACCATTTGTTCATTACTTTTTCCCCCAGAGGAAAAGCCCCAGTAATCTCCATGTTTCCACTTTTAAGCCAATCCTCATGTTTTCTCTATAGCATTGCCTGTCCCAACCTTGGGAAAAAGCCCATTTCCTCCTGGTTCCAAGTTCTCCCACTGAGGGACGGAGTGCATCCCTAAGTTCAAGCAGCACCCCAGGCAAAATGAGGGGTGAGGAGAACAAGAGGTGGACCAGTGTCAGAGCCAGGCAGTACTAGTCAGTGTGTGGGAGAAAATTCCAGGGGTTACTGACCTTCCAGGGAAACAAGTAAGGCTTGAGAAAACACACAACAAACAGGGGGCAGAGCACAGTCATCATCAGCTCATGAACCTGATATGAATGCTGTCTGCATGAACCGCCTTGAAGGTCACAACCTCAAGACACAGAAGTCCTGGTTAGCTGTCCCTGCATGGGTCAGCCAGGCAGGTTCAGGGGGATACTACTAGTCTGTTCTCCTATGTTTAGAATTAATAACTGAATAACATAATGGTGACAATATCATTGTCAGTACCATAATTATTGCTATCACCGTTGGATGTAGGCCCAATGACAGTGACAAAATGACATGGCAATCCAATGACAAAAAAAAGACAGAATCATCATCACCATCTTTATTATCTTGATCACAGTCATCATCAAGTATCCGTGGTGTCAGTCACACACCCAGCACACATAATGTCTTTGCAGAATTAGGAGCTATAGTTCTTAGTATTGTGCAGTATGAATGAAATTCAGCATGGTATGACGTTTGTCATTTCCACTCTACTGAAACTTGGCCATCCGTGACGCACAGCCTTAACCCTTGCACTTTAAGTTGTGCGTGTGTGTGTGTGTGTAGAGAGAAGTTGGCTCTGGCACCACCTCTCAGTGTATCCTTTCTACCATACCAACAAAGCAAATTTGAACAGTGCTTCCTATAACCGGAATCAATCTAGCACAGGATGACAGGGAGGGACTGTTAAAGTGTTGAAAGAATAGACTGAGTTTTTGGGAGATTGGCCAATTGGTCAGTTTACCCATAAAGGGATGAGAATCTAGACACCATAATCGTCCATGTGTCCCCAGATGATCAGTCACTCTGGCAACTAAAAAGTGAGGAAATTACAACTTGTTGCAGCTCTAAAGCGAAATTATGTTTTGTAAGGACATGTAGCTACGCCTGATCATTTTGTGTAGGAGATTGGCAACATTTGCACATTATTGAGGTGGCCCCCCTAATAAAATACAAAAGACTTTATTATAGAAAAAGTCTGAGTTGACATTGAGTTGCTGCTATGCCCCCGAAGGCATAACTGATCAGGATCCCTCAATGCTACTTTAAATGTAAAACAATGACAGCTTGCTAACAGGGTGAAA
>CABFOQ010020088.1:1658-12060 GCA_900660455.1 Gephyroberyx darwinii
TGTTTTTTGTGTGTTTTTTTTTTTTTTTTTTTTTTTTTTAAATGGCACAACTGGAACCAAATAGACATCGTTTTAACCTTTATAACCTTTATATATATATATACACAGTTGGTTTTGGTCAAACAGTCAACAAAAAAACTCAACACAGTGGGCTTTCAAGACCATAATGCTCAACTAGTACATTCACCTATATCACCAACATGATTTTCGGTTTAAATAAACGGAGTGATCATTTCCTGAACAAATTTGTACATCTACGTTATCCAAATTACAGTGAGAGCAAAGTGACATCCACTTCAAATAGTTTATGTAAAAATGACCTTCATACGTGATCTGAAGGAACACAAAAGTTCTTCATGACCATTTCAAATTAGACCGAGTGAAGCTATGCTACAGAAGCAGCACATGTGAACAGTGTGTTCTCGTCCATTTTAGTAACAGCAGTAGTTTAACCATCAGAGGAACCAATCATCCATAAATCAGATCTATAACAGACAACACAAGACTAACTGGTTGGGACAGTAATCAGTTATGTTGATACACAGTTAAATAAATACATAACATTACAAATAAGGGCAGAAAATAAAAACACAAATAAAACACACTTCCAAGGCCCTTCACTAAACTTCTCAGCTGATCTAAAGCCCATTATCAACTACATTTCATACATGCACCTGGTGTAGAGATCCTACGGATTTTCTCAAGCAGACATTCGCGTACTATGACAGCGCAAACGATGACGATAATAAATATGTCTGTTAAATTTGTGACTTCTGCCAATCCTGACATGCATCTTGAACAAAGAGGTCAACAGTAAATGCAGGAAGGGAATCTTGAACTGATCTGTTAAGAGACAACCTTTTGGTGATCAGGGCTCCTGCGCATTATTTGCTGATCACATCTGCTAACTTTGGAAAGAAAGCGTGCGGGAGGGTTTCCTTTCTCTGTGACATGCACTGTAATTTAAATGACCAACGTTCATCGGTGTCTATGTTCATATGTTACATGTCATTGAATAGCTGATTTCAATGTTTTTTGGGGATAATTATTCCTTCATAAGTGCCTTCATCTACCTGCAGCCAAGCGTGACATTAAAAATGTATGCAATCGGCAGGGTGTTTATCAAACAAAATCCCATGATACACGGTATAGGTGATACATATCCAAAAAAAGATGAGTAAATGTATACTTTCAGGACTTTTCCAGGTTTCGAAAACACTGTTCAGAGTCCATGACTTCAGTTTTTCCAATGACTGTGAGCGTCCTGGGAGACGATGGGAAAACGTACAATGGCGTGATGCGACATGGGGGTTATGTGCTACATTCACGGAGGTTGCTTGAGCATCTCTTCCTGCTGTAGTCTTCCCTGCGAGGTGGATGTGTAGACGGTAATATACATGTGCGTTCCAGGTTATCCCTCTCCTTCGGCTCTCCGGCTCCTCATGCTCCCATCAAACGTCGTCAAAGATTCGGCTCCGGGACGAGGACATGGACAGGTACCTTCCTCCCGCATGCCTGAAGAACATATGTATACAGAAGTGAAACTCACATCACGCAGCTGCATACATATGCTACAGCAAACATATTTTATTATGAATACAGAGGGAAAAAGTAGCGTTACCTGCCAGACTCTGCCTCAAGTGGGTCATCTGTCAGAGACTCAGCATTGAAGTCTAAAGGCTCTGCGTCCTGGAGCAGCTCAATGCAGTCTCTCTCTCCTCGATTCCCACCTCGAGAGTATTTTGCCTCTGTTGAACAATCAATAATAGATTCAAATGACTGTTATTCCTGTACAAAACATACAGATTTAAACAATAGACTGGATTTTAACAACTTCAATGAAGCCCCCGCATCCCCAGCCTAGTAATATATCAGCTTGACTAAAAGCATCTTGGTTGCCTCTACTTTGTTGAGTTTCTCCAGCCATGCAAGGGTGACCCCCTCAATAATTCAGTGATAATAATATCTGTCGGTCATTCACTCACGTCTGTTAGTATTGGGGTTCACAGTGTCAGAGTAGCTGGTCTCCTTCATTTCAGCATGAGTGCTCCTGTTCCTGGCAGCGTAATCGTCCCTCTGATTTCCGTAGCGCTCCTTCCACTCCTACAGCACAGACATGTTACTGCATTACTTTGAAAGAACTGTACAGGAATCAGCTCTTTAGACAGTCCACCTGGGTGTCTTTTGTGACCACCTTAAGGAAACTAAACAAAAACTGAAACACATTTTTAAACTTCTCTTTCCATAACAATCCTCAGTGAATTTCACTGATGTTTGTGCCCATGAATGACATGTTGCAGGATGAAAGACACCATGATACTCACTCTTCGTCTGCTCTCGCCATCTTCAATCCTTTGCCGTTTTCTTTTCTCTGAGTAAAAAAAGCATTATTCCCTGAGTGAAAATGTACAGTTAAGCAGCACCATTGACCAGGCCACATACTGTGTTTCTACATTGCATTGCATCACAAGGACTTACCTCGTCGGATCAGCTCCTTGCCCTCATCAATCAAGTCGGAGGTCATTTCACTGTCGCCCATGAACTGCTGGAAGCCCAGCAGGTTCAGGCAGCGGGTCCCCAAGCTGAGGAGAGATTTTAGTAAAACACATTCATTCCAGACACACTCAACATACAATGTGCAAACATTTCTTGCCACTTGTATTCAACTCAGATACAAATTCACTCACCTGAAGTAGGTGGCAATACAAAGGATTACTATAAGTATGGGGTAATAGATATAGAAGCCATTAGCAATAAAGGAGAGGACGCGCATTGATCCCATGATCTGTGCAGAAAAAACAGACAGGTTAGACATATTTATTTCAGACACCACAAGTGCTAGGTGCTACTGCCAGTGAGCTAAACACCCAGAATGCATCGGGGCATATGCTGTTTGTTGCATTTTATTTGATGCAATTTACAGAGGTGTAAGCGGTCTGTTTCTTCTGCTGGTGGGAGATTGCAGAGTCCATATGGATCAGACCGAGAAAGTTCAGACAAAGAGGAGGAGTTAGACGACAGAACAGCCTGGAAATTAAGAGAAAGGCAAAAAGTTAATCTGTGAAACACAAACTTTGTGTACGCACTAAAAAACATAATGTTACATCACGTCACTTACATGCCACTGAACTGGAGGCTGTAAGCATCAGTTTGGTGATGAGATGCAAGGTAGTAGTAGTTGAAAACCCGAATGCGGAACACAGTGGAGTAAACGCAGGTACATAGGAAGAAGATTGTGATGAAGCACGCCATCTGGTGGAGAGAAATGATACCACTGAATAAGAAAAACTACTTACACAAGTTAGTCAGACACCGAATATAAGGTACTAAACAATTAGCAAACAAGGAATTCAATTCTTCAGAAGAGGGCATTTTCTCTTCGCTGCCGTCTGTCTCACCTCAATGTACAAGTAGTTGTAGTCTCTTTCAGCGAGCTGGATGAAGACGGCAAACAGTGAGAGGACGGGCTGGGTGCTGAAGAAGGTGCACTCGGACCAAACCACAGCCACGCTGAACAGAGTTAGGACCACAGACAACAGCCGATGAAACCACTGCTTCAGGAGACACTCCCAGTACCACTCTGCACAACCAGACAGAAACACAGAGGATGGTGCTGTGACTGTGGTGTGGTATGCTGCACTTATTAAACCTCCTGGTTTTCTGGTGATTGTGTAGTTTTTTTTTTGCAGAATATAGTTAAACGTCAGTGACAATGGGCTGCACCACAGAAATTTAGGAAAGTGTGGATTTGTGCAGAAGATCATCCACAAATTCACTGCCTCCAGATGTCACTATTGAACCCACCTACAACCGGCGTGTACAAGTATCTGCTGAACCAGCTGGGAGGCTCTGCGGAGGGGAAGCTGTGGACAAACTGGTGCGTTGAACTGGTTTCATTCTTAGCTACGTCCTCCAAATGGATGGCCTGCTGCAGGAGGATCTGCCACTGGACCCGAGTCCTGTTGTGTCTTTGCACTGCATAGTTCACCTGGACACAAAATACACAATGAACTGGAATCTACAGCGAGACAAAAATGAAAGATGTCATGTACAGGCAATGAAGAGGATGAATAATTACACATTAATAAAGTCTTCCCTCACCTGTTTGTGAAGCTTCACCAAGCTCTTCTCACTGGGGTAAGTGTTTTGTTTGTCATCAAAGTCCTCATAGTCATCCATGTTTCTGCCCATCTTCTCTTGGTAATCTACTGGACACTATCAAGGAGAGCCGAGAATACAATCAGATCAATCGATCTGGCTTACCATGTATGATCTACTAAGACACTTTTACATGTTTTAGTGCTGTTGTTAAGTTGCGCTTGACTTACTTTTCTGAGAATTGTATCAATGTACTTCCTCAGTGGGTGGTTATACTTGATGGATTCACTGACTTTCCTCACCTCCTGCATCAAAACAGATACCATGGTCACTCCACTTCAGAAGAAACACATTTTTGTGTCCTAAACTTACATTACAACAGCTTCCAATGTCCCATTTGCCAGTGAAAAGGCCTAATCCCCACCTCCATGACGTCCTCTAGGTTCTCCTCAGCGTCTGCCTTTTCAGTCATCAGCTTGGCCGCCTTAAAGTACGTCTTGATGAGCAAGTGTCCACGCTTCGACGCATTCCAGTAGGAACGTGGGATTTCCACCAATCCATAACCCAGCAGCAGTACCAGCAGGAAAAGGCCCCAGGTGTTGGCTGCTGTAATGCCGATTGTCTGGAGCTCATACCTGAGACGGACGTGGTAGACAGACAGACTATCAGACCATGCTGCTGTCATACAAGCATTTCCTTCTTCCTGATACAGTTTAAAGTCTGGAAGGTAATAGAAGGGTTTCAGACGCTCTGTCACCCATATTGCCGACAGCTCATGGCGACAGATCTCTTAGCCATCTCAACAATATGGAATAGACATTGTTCATTTCTGAGCTGTTTCTGGTTGGGTACTGATCATTTCATCACTGATAAATGATACATTGGATCAGTTTTATGTTTAGATCATTTCAGCTTGTTAGCTAGCTAACCATAGTTTCTGTTCAGCTAACTAGCATTGTTTTGTTACTAAATACATCTGATTTTGCACACTAACTGATGTTATGTAGCTAACAGTTGGAAGTGGCTAGTAGTTGCATGTTAATATTAACATTAGTTGTTTTGCTAAATTAGCTCACTGGCTGGTTAGCGAGGTAACAAATCCAAAAACCAACAGGTTTAGTTTTGGAGTAGTGGCTAGGGCTAAAGACAAGACAAGACTGTGTCACAGTAACCTGCATTTTGAAAGAAATCTACCTTATCAGACCATTCATTTTTAGTTATAATGTTATAAACTTATATCTTTTCATGTATCTCTTTTTACAGACAATATGTTATATATGTAACCATTATTTGCACACAACCATCTCTCCAGTGGACCTCCAAGATGGTGTCCATTATTTCTGACTGGAAATCTGTAAAAATCAACAGTCAACCAACCAAGATGTTCCTCAAAGTGCACTCACCAGGAGGGATGCCACTCGGGGTTAATGGCCACGTATATTAGCAGGGAGCCGAAGATGAGCAGGTAGGTTCCATAATAGATTGCGTTCTCTATCAGTGCAGTTTTAATTTTCCCAGTGATGGAGAAGCCACCAGAGCGGGCATAGGACTGCATGAATGGCAGCAGAAGCCTGAGGAGACAAGTCATTCAATCCATTGAAGAAACAAAGAACTTGAGTAGGGTAATGAGTCATTTCTACACAAAATACAATGATGTGTCTTCAAGGTTTCCAGGGCATAATAATACTGACCATGTCAGACACTGGGACGTCCAGTACACCACTCTCCAGAACACAGGCATAATCCCATGTGGAATGTAGCTCCATGGCTTGTAACATGGCTTTGGTACACTATTATAGAGTAGGGGTGTAAAAGTAGAGCAACATTAATGTTTTACACTACATTAGTAAACCCAGTACAAAAATGTGATGTGCTTTGCATTTCAGAATAGAAAGAATCTGATTTAGGGTGCAATCACATGTATGGTTTCATTTGGTCTGAACCTCTGTGGAAAAGTGATGGTCTGCGCTCTCCGACGTAATTTACCTCCTCTGGTCTTCATACCAGTTAAGAACACATGAAGACGGCAGTTTTCCCTCGCTTCATTTTGTAACTGCAAGTGACCGCTGGCTATTAGATGTCAACATCTGTCATCTTATACCCATAAACCCCTGCATTTTGGGGTCATTTCCTGTAGTTGGTTGGCATTATGTTCTCATTCACCGCAGTCGATTTGGAAGAGGACTGAGACCTGCATTTTCAGACATCTTGGTGTGGTTATTTGGTGCCACCTGAGTTTGAATGCCGTAGTCATTACTTGGCCAAACAAACCGAACTATTGGCAAAAACACACTAGAAGAGAATCTGGCCGATTTCAGCCCCAATCTAAGGCTTCGTCAGCACAGAGTATCAGCAAGGATTATCCGGTCGGGTGAAGCATTACAGACTAAATCTGAACCTTCCTGATCAACTCAACTCAACTAAAATCAAACATGTTTACTATTTGAAATTGCCGTGGATCCTGTAGTGTGTGGGTATTTAGGATTCACTGACATTGAATAGCCAATGGGAAGGAAGAGGTGGGAGATACAGCAAGTTGTGTTTGATTCCAAGATGCACTGTCCGCCTCCGTTGTTGTTTTGACTAAGTTCCTGCGAGACTAGTGGTCCTGATGCATCAAGAATCTGTACAGCAATCATAATCATATAACTTAGTGTTTGACCCCCGGCACTAACTCTGTTGCCTAGTGTGAGTATTTTATAACAACTCGAAGAGAAAAACAATCTGCCAAATCCATCGATACAATGCGTTTTCAAGATTGGTTAGGATTTTGAAATTTGTCCACTGTGTTCCAGGCATAAAGGAATAAACCACTCTGATAATGCTTGGTTGAACCCTTACTGGATTAGCCTGCATCTAGCTATAGTCAGTTAATGTGTGAAACAGGCAATAAGAAAAAACAACCTTATCTGGGAACCTTTATGGCCACTGCTCAAATTAAGACCTACTTACAATTACTACGAGATGCAATGATAAGATAAGATAAGATAAGATGTGATCCCAGTGGCATCAACTCAAGTTACTGCACCCTACCAATATTTGCTCTGAGACACATCACATGCAAACCTTTTACAGGGTGTGACAGATGAGTTTGCTGTGGTTTGATTGGACGGTAATGGGCTGACAGTGGGAACAGATGCATGCTCCTCATGATCTAACTTGCACTGCTTGTAGATGGTCTGTAAGAAGAGCATAAAGAAAACACACACACACACACAGTTAAAATGTTCTTAAAGACTTCAGAAAGTGAAAGAGAAAGTGTTCTGCTGTCTGCAGTCTGTACTGACCGTGCTGACATCCAGAGGCAAGATAAAGACGATGAGGAAGCACAGGTACCAGGCCAGAAGTGTGCCGAACAGCACCATGCGTTGCTGCTTACGGAAGTCCCCATAGCGATGCAGCAGGAATAGTGCCAGGAAAAACACCACCACTATCTCGATGCCCAGTGCAGCCCCACTCATCCCGCTGCGCTCCTCTCAACAGCCTAACGGCAACCTGCAATTGTCATTACCCAAATTTAACTCATTCAGCACAGATTTGTGTTTCTCTGTAAAAGCATCAGTACTGCTGCCTCTGGAAAAGAATGTAATGATGATGAGTGCAACTGACACAAACACGGCCCTATTCTTCACTCAATTACTGCTTGGGTTAATAATGAGTGCATTTTTCAGGCTCTCAGACAATTACCAAAGACATGAGGCTCTGCGACAAAGGCATGCTGACCTGTGCACCCTGAAAGGGTCTTTTGTGCTATTCCTTTGAAGCACAGGGGGAATGGGGACATTGTGCTCTATATGTAGTTACAAGGGAAATTAAAAAGAATAATAATTGCATTGTTATGACACGGCCATTACCATATAAGATTTTGTTTACAACTCATCGAGTGAGACACTGAGGGGTAGGAGCAGCCTTGCAACAAACACATGCAATGGCCACCCTAACCAAGAACAAGAGGCCAAACCAGCAATATTAGATATTGGGAGGAGTCCATGTAGTGACAATAAGCGACAATGTGCTGCTTACCACAGTGTATACAACAAATTCAATGTTATGTAACCCAGCTGGTAAAGTACTGCCACACTAAATAGAGGCAGCAGGGCTTTGGTTTTTTATCAAACGTGACGATGGGAGTGGGACTGGGAAGCAGCTGGCAGATGGACAGACATTCAAACCAACAAGGTCACACTAGCAGTGTATTTCCAGGGCAACAATCGCGCATAAAACACATCAATGCATTAATAACACGTTATTTATTAATTTTTTTTAATTTTGTGTCTGTTCCAGGGCATATAGTCTAACGTTACGCCCTGATAACCTGTCAAGTAGCTAACATTACATTACAGCTAACGCTGGTTCGCATTGCCAAGCAAACTATTAGTAGTACTAACTGTGGCTTCGCTGACATGGAGACTCTTACCGTCGTGTTTTGTTATCACACCTTTTAGGGTAAAGCAAAAAGTCCAATACTCCCCAAATGGTTGTGTTATTTCCTCTGGGTTTACCATGAAATGCATCAGTTTCCTGGCTTGCTAGCTAGCTCGCAGCAGAGTCACATCCTGGTTTTCTAGTAGGAGGAAATTGCAGGAGAAGGCATGACGTCAGAGCCAGGCAAACTGAGGGGAGTTCGACGCACGCGCAGTACCTGTGTTGTCTCATGATCAATCAGCTGCTGGATGAAAGACCACATACAACCTACGGGCAAATGGCCATCTTGCCTTCATTTCTCCAAAAACCTATTCAAACCTGTCATTAAATTATAAAAAGTATCTCGATATTTTAATGTTTCATTAGAAATACAACATAATACATATTCAACATTAGTACATTCAAATGGGCTTTAGACTGCAATAATTAATTAATAAATAAATAATTCGAATTGCAAATCATAAAAATAAGTATCACTCACAGATAAAATCTATTATTGATTTGTTTCATATATAGTGACTGGTTTGACGATTTTCATGATGCTATTATTTCTGTATGCAATGTAAAAAAAAAATGACTGACTTCCCCTGCATCTTCTTACAGTCCTCCAGCACCCATTCAAGGAATCATTGTATTAAAAAGTGTGCAATGACTGTATGGTCCTCAGGGGGTCAGCATCAGGGAGGTGGTGCAGGGTAAACCAACCTAAACTTAGTTTACCTGTCTTTTTAAGCTGACATAAATATAGCTAAATAAGAATTATCAAATTTATGTTAGATATATGAACATATGATCTTTTAAGGGGGGGAATACAAATGAACAGTTTTCTGGGAGTCTAATCGATTTTTGTTTATATTGGTGGATGTGTGCTTTTTGATGATCACCTCAAGGTCATAGGTTGCACACCTTATTATTTAGCACTACATCACTAGCACTGCAAAACGAAACACTTTTGATCAACCTGCAATTAATGTTTCATTCAAATGAGGAATCGATTTTTCATGTTGCTGTCGTATTTAACACAAACAGCTTGTTTTGGATGAAGGACTGCGAGTCTATTTTAGGGTCACATAACCTACTGCAGTGCTGACAGGGACCTCAGAGTCAGAGACCTCAGGTATACCTTATCATAAACCAGGTCCTTCTCCTCTTGAACTGAATCATGCAGGAGGTTTATCCCTCAACAAATATTTACATGACCAGCCTGCCAAAACCAGGTTATTTCCTAACTTTGTGCAACATTGATAGCAAGGTCGATGCAGGACAAAATAAGCCCTTTCTTTTGAGGATGGCATGATGATGCTGTGTTGCAAGTTGTTGGCTATATATTTTATTGTCTGTGTATATTCTGAAGCACTTGTTCACTGTTAGAAACACGCCTCCCTTGAAAAAGAGGAAGCGCTGCCCTACTGCTCTACAAGCAATGTAGCACACAAATTATCTCATGTATCAAGAAGTGAACATTAGCAGAAAGTATTTCACTTTCAGAACTGTGACTGATGGCTATAAAGCAACAGTCACAAGCTTGATGTTTGACTTCTAGTCCAGACTGAAGAGAATGACAGCACACTGCGCACCTCTCACAGTCCCATGATGCTGTGATATATTCCCATCTTTCTTCCCATTTATTCAAGGAAATTTTGTTTTGTTTGTTAGCCATAACTGAAAGTGCTACAAAGAACACAAAAATATTTTGTACTGTATGCTTTCAGAATCAAATTTATTGGCCAAGTACATTCACACATACAAGGAATTTGACGTTGATGCATTGAAAACAGACAGACACAGCAATCAAATAAAGAAACTCAAACAACCAATATATACATATATACAATGAAAGAATTAAGTGTGTGTGTGTGTGTGGGGGGGGGGGGGGTGG
>CABFOQ010020100.1:5953-24749 GCA_900660455.1 Gephyroberyx darwinii
ACACACACACAGTGTGGTTTTCTAATCTTGTGGGGAAAGTGTGACCCAGGACATTGTGAAAACATGTGAACACACAGGGATTCACACACCTTCATGTAGGGGGTATTTTGTGTTGTCCCCCTGCTGTGTGTGTGTGTGTGTGTGTGTGTGTGTGCGTGTGTGTGTGTGTGTGTATGTGTGTGTGTGTGTGTGTGTGTGTGTGTGTGTGTGTGTGTGTGCGTGCACGCGCCTGTAGAGGATATGGGATAGTTTAATGATAGGGGTCCTTTTTGCTAGGCTGGACAGCTTACTCTAAGACACAACTTGTGAGCTGGTGATGTGTTTCTCCTACTGTGTGAGACCCAAGCTTGTTGAATTCTCTTCTAAACACATAGCTAAACACATCTGACCACTGTTGGGTCCAGTGAAATATAACAACATCAGCACAACTAATTTATATAGAGCATCTCTCCCATCTAATCATTTGATAAGAGATTCAGGTGCCACTGGTAGCAATGTATTCACTGATCAACGTCTGATGAACGCAATTCCACCTTTGAATGTCTATGGGGCAAGTTAAGGATTTAAATATAACCATGTAATGTATTCCCTGTGCAGTGTTTTGTGGACAGATTAAGATTGAGCGGACTGGCAGGCAGTTACAAGTTGATCTTCACTGGAGCTCTTGCACAATGTGATGTGATATGTGACGTTATTGCATGGAGAGAAAAAGAGGGAGTTGATGGTATTGGGTCATTCTTTGGCTCAGCAGGGAAATGGGCCACCTAACTAGTGCTTTTTGCTAGGCAGGGCTTTAAATGACAGTGGAGGACAATATTTAGACAACATGCCCTCATTCAAGCCCACACACTAGTACATTCATGTCCTGTTGGAGAGGCTCCAATCTTCAGACAAGGGTCTGTAGCACAGTAACATATCAACATGGCTCCATTGGCCCTTCTCTCTGGAAGAAGTGCCTGGCATAGGCATTGTTCAAAAACCCTTCTCCTGTACTGTTGTGATTACCTAAAGAAAATGACGTGATCCAACGAAAATCTGAGCGAATGCATCACTTGAACAATGAAGTATTTCTTGTTAGCAAGACCTAAATTACTGAACCTAGAACGAAAGCTTCCGTTCAAGACATTACAGATATATCCTTTCCATGGATAGCATGAAGATGGTATTGTCAAAGGGTTGTGATGGTAGAAAAAAAAATAAAAAAATCAACTAGCTTCCTGTTACGAAAACAGAAGCATGTGCATGTCCAGAAGCATGTGATGCTAAAAGTGAACTATGGTCCTCATTTGCAGTTGAAGTGTTGCATCAAGTTGAAGCCTAAATGGCCATAAGATTCAGGGAATGCAAGTTGCATAGCGCATGCTGCTATGCAAGCTAGCTCAGTAACAGTTAAAACACATAGCACTGCACACACTGGAAAAGGGATTGGACCAAATCACCAAAAAAACAAAAAATAACAAAAATAGAGGATACAGTTTGTGGTACTTTTAACACTACATAGCATTCCCAATGTAAGAATGACGACTGAACACACACAGCATTGAAAATGCTACACAAAAATGGCATCATACTGTATATACACAATGCAGGTTGAGAAGCTTGTCTTTGTAGAACGGGTATAATCGATTATATTATCTTCCCACTTTTACGAGAGAACATACTGCAGTGTACTGCAAGTTTAGATAAGCTGCATTATATATTAAACACAGCTACACAGATAAGCAAAATGTGTCCCTGCTTTGTCTTGATGTTATGCTTGAATGTGTATATACTGGAATAACTGCTGCTCCTGTTTTTAAATGTGTAAGTCCACCCACCCTGAATGCTGGATAAAATATATTATACTGATATATCGTCTTTTATCTTACTAAGTTTTTATTTAGGCAAGACTGCTTGGCGCATCAGTTGGGCAAGGGATGTGTTGCTCTTAAGTCTCTGGCTATGTGCGGTGCAATTGGATGGGACAGTTCAAGCTGCCTCCAATAGCGTGTCCTTGTCCAGTAATGTGACTAGATAGGCTCAACATAATTGGCCGGGTACAGTCCCTCTCGGCCGTTGTCCAGACGACCTCTACACCAGCCTTGGTCGTCTTCATCCTCGGTCTTGGTCAGTTCATCACCTGTGAAGAAGACAACCCTCCTTAGTCAACCTGCAGTTTTGCCTCTTCTTCAGGAGTGAGACGAGATATGGAGATGCATCTGATATGAATTTAAATCTAGATTCAAAATGAAAATAATTACATTCACAGTCTTTTTACATATAACGCTCTGTCGCTTTTATGCAACATTTGTTGATGTGATATCTGTTGTTGCTAAAAAGTGCAATACTCATACTCAAAGGGCTCACCTTCCCTGTACTTGAAAATTAGCTGTCTAGCTATATCTGGATATAGTGCACCAGAATTTCAAACATACTTGAATTAAATTGAGTTGATTAAGCTATGCTATTTCCATAGCTTGGTTGCTGCTATATTTTGGTATTTGGACAATGGTTAATACTGTAGGGTACAATAAACTAAAATTAAAAGTAACTGTTAGCAGCAAGAAACAATCTAACACATCCAATAAGATGTGCATAATGTAACGACCCTTTATAGTCTCCAGATGCCCCTAAGCTTATTTAAAAACACCCTATCCCAAAATAAATGTAGTTATTAGATAAATTAAGCTAAGTTAAAATAGCATTCAGATGTACAGTGGGGAGATCAGGATGAAGATGCGCAGCTGTGTCTGTGTCAATAGTTATTTAGCCCTGAAAAGCTTGTCTTTAATTTGTTAGTGACGTCACTGTAGGGGGGGTCTTAAGCACTCTTTCTGACCAATTGCTAAAGAGCTAGTGTTAATTGGTGGCAAGTGCCTGTAATTTGTTTTTCACGTGGCTATCATTGACTAATCACTGCTATCTCCTATGGGAAATTGAGGGGCTTTAGAATAGAAGAGTTGGTGATCTCTGGCCACCTGTGGCATGTCCCATTACAATATGGTTTGTTATCCCAGTCATCCTCAAGCATTAAGAGTAGCTTAGCTGCAAACTGGAAGACAAGATCACACACACCGTATCATCCTGCTCGAGAGCTGGCGAAGCATTAATGATTACCTGCTTTAAAGGAGAGCTCGTCTTGTTCCTGGCCATCATAGTCATAGAGAGCACGTACGCGCACCCCTTTCCCAGTGCTGCAGTCATCTTCAAATGAGTTTCCATTCCCACCATTTTCATTGCCAGAGTTGGCAGCAGGCTGCTCATCATCAGACCACTCAGTGGAGTAAGCTTGATTCTTATCATAGCTGCTCACACTAGAGGTCACAGAAGATGCAGGGAGGTTTCATGTCAATGAAATGCTATTAAAAGTAACCCCAAAACAAAATACTACAAAAACATGAATTGAAGGATCATATTAAATGTTAGTGTTAGTACTGCAGTGAACAAAATAATGAAATTGTCATTTTTATCTCAAAATGGTTAATATACAAATCATTGTATACTTATAGAGTGTGCTTGAAATGTGATCGATAGAGGTTTTAAATCATTGATTTCTTTAACTAACCTGCTACGGTCACCAGGTGGAGCCACATGGTCAGTGCTAGGAGTGGGTGGGGCTCCATCTGGCTTCTTCTTCTTCGGGGGAGCACTGGCCTGGTCTGGGTTGTACTCCTGGAGGGGAGGGTTAGAAGAAACAAATGAAAACAGAATAAAGAATGGAAATGAAGGACAATGGTCCCTTAGATTGTTGGCGTGAGCGTTTCCTTGCTGTAGTACCTCAAACGCAGGCCAGTTCATATGCATTCCAGGGCCATGGTTGTTGCTGAACCACTTCAAGTCCTCTTGTGTGTTTGCAGCAAGGACAGTGCGCTCCAGTTCTCTGTATACTGTAGCATAGCTGAGGAGAGGAAAGTGGAACACTCAAAGGGACTCAGAGACGCTGCCATTTAGCTATTTGGCCTACAGTGTTGTGTGTTTCAAATTCTGGGTTGGGATCCAAAGTTGAGTCACAGAGGATTAGATTGGCTCCCCAAATTATTCTGGAGAAATTTGTGGCTTCAACAGCTGAAGGTTTTTTGACTTGTGTTTTGTATGAAGCTGTATTTCTTATGTTGCCATAGCCTTTCTAATCAATCAATGTAACATAGATTAATTGGAATACATTTCCATTTCCTAAAATACATGGCAAATTTAATTAATTAAACAGTGAGTTAAACCATCTAATTTTTAAAGATAGATTGTGGGCGGACATGGGAATCGTTTCTCTAGAAGGTGGTGACAAAATAGATGAAGATGATAACATCTCAGTGATCCTCCAAAAGATGGAGGAATTAGTTTGCATGGGCAACATTTAATGCTCCAAGCGCATTCAAGTTCAATATTGAAAGCTATTTGACACCGCTGCATCTTGAATTGAGGAGGAGGGAGATGAGGTTGAGTTAACAATTGTGGTTGCTAGCATTGTGGTCAGCAAGTGCGATCCTCTAAATAATAAAGAGCTTGATTAGAAGATGGCAGCAAAAAATGGGAGGTTCGGTTAAAGAGCTGAAAGTTCACATCCTTATGGAAGCTGGTTTTGTTGTTACAACAGCCAAGTATATGACGAGCACTCACTCGGGAAAAATTCAATTTGGCAGAAATGTCATTGGCTGTATCATCAATTAATTAATGTTGTGAGTGTGAAAGCTAATGAGAAACACATGCCTGGTTGAGAAATGTGTTGAGATTAATCAATTTGGAATGAATTGTAATGAATGTGACAGAATGTATCAAACTAATTTAGTATAAATTTGGTCGGCATGTAATTGTTTCATATTGAAAGTAAAGGTAAGCAATAAAGTTCAAGAGTTTTCTAATAAAAGCATTCCTCACCCATGCCGCATGTAGCCCCAGTGCACAATGACCTGCATGTAACAATGATTTAATGTATGTACTTTACAGACGAGCACAGTTTAGACAGCTACCAAAACCCGCTGCCTGAATGGCCAAGAGGGTATGAATGAGGGGCAACAGTAGGAAGGACAGATGCTGTGAGGTTTAGGAGAGTGTAGATTACAATATCATGTTGCAGAAATAAGACTGGATTGTAGGGAACATATGGAGATGAGATGGGGGTGTAAGAGAAAACGGGTTAGGATATGGAGTGAAATGGGGTAAATGAATAGACAAAATCCCTCAAAGATCTTAGATGGTACATATCGTGCCTGTCAGACCGTGCCAATTGCTCTAAAGTCTATTGTACCTTTCAGATTATACTGAATATATATAAGATGACAGAGGGGATCAAGTCAGTAATCGTAAATCAACAACTCTGAGCGGCTTGATGAAATGGGTCCTACTGTCTGACTAACCTTTGGTTCTCGGTGAGGTTGAGATGGCGTTTGATGTCCAGCAAGGCCTCCTTGAGGAAGGTCAGCCTCTTGACCTCATGTTGCTGGCACTGGTCAAACACCTGCTCCATGCTCTCCGTGTACTGGGGGGTACACTTGCTCAGCTCATCCAGAGACTTCTCATACTTTTCTTTAGCCTGCGACAGAGAATAAAATAAAGGCTCTGTGGTAGACAAGAAATGGGCCCAACCAACAAATTTACACACAGCAGTTTGGAGAATATTTTCATTCTCTGATTTGATTGATTGAGAGCTTGTTATAGTACACAATATCCAAATATGAGTTTGTAATGTATTTTGAAGCAGTAAGAAGTATATATTATTACAATTTAAAACAAATTTTTAATTATCATGGGTTAAGAAAGGGTAAGGGTGAGTGTTTAAACAAGCTAGGTTGTTTATCTCTAACTCAATATATGTGAATTGACTTGAATGAAGCTTTAAACCTGCATTACAGTTCCCCGTTAGGAGATTGTGCAGATTCTTCATTCAAATAAGAGTATGTCAAGGCCTGATCAATTATACAGCTTATACTTCAACGGCCATATGAATCAATATCACCTGATATCACCTGCATACAGCAGCTGTGAGAAGGAGCACATACAAGCAACTTGAGATTCAAAGCAACATGAAAAGTATTTGGTCCAGAAAGTAACTGGATTGTTGTGGATATGTGTGAGTATACACATACACGCATGATGTATGTGTGTGTGTGTGTGTGTGTGTGTGTGTAAGCACCTTACACTCTTTGGCTCAGTATAATCTGATCTTCTCGTTATCAGACCTCCATGAATAGACGAGACAATAATCTCTCGTGCACCAAGGTAACCTGCTGCCATAGGTGCTCTCCAATAGTTTGGCATTGATTTTGTTCTATACAACTTTATTTAACTTGGCCCAAATACAACAAATTAAAAGAAAAAGATCACAATCATTTTGGGGATATCAATGTAGAGCTTCTGCATACATCATACTTAGAAATGATATATGTGACTATATGACTGACACCTCTCTGGTTATAGAAATGTTCACCCACTCTGAATTACTTATCAAGATGTCATATTATTTCTCACCTTCTGCATATCATGTTTACACTTATCCACTTTCTCGTGGAGTTTCTTCTGCTGGTCTGGTGTGACAGAAGCCTCAGTCTTGCCGTTGGCCTCTCGAGCGGCAGCCAGCTTCTCCTCCTTACAGGCCATGTGGTATGTCTTCTTAGCTGCCTCCATCTGGAAGGCCAAACACAGTATCTCAGAGATACAATCTGATTGGATGACTGCACATAGGATTCATATCCATTCATATATAACTAAGTTGATATATGACATAGAGAAATAGTTATTGTGAACTCTTAACCAGGAACTCCAGCCAAGAGAACCATTTACCTTTATGTGCTACTCATGGTAAAATACCAAAGTGAGGATAAACATACAAATACTGTTACTACTAATGTAGTACCTCGCTGCATGGTGTGAGTTGAGTATATTCATATATTTGTTTTTCAATATGAGCCTGTATCCAATAGGCTCAAGGAGAGCTGTGCGTTAGTCTTAGTCTTCCCATGTCATACAGAGCCAGCCCTGTGGCAATCAGACTATTCTGATGACCAAACAGACTAATTCATCAATAACAGGTGATTGTTTACCTCCTTGAGCTTTTTGGCCCACGGTTTCTGAGCCTTCTTGAAACCTTCCTCTGCCTCTTTGGCCTCCTTGAAGCCACCAATCATTTGCTTGTGATAAGCTTCCTTCTGCCAGTTCTTCACTTTCTCCACGTCCTCGTTCATCAGGCCGTTCTTCACCTCCTGGTGCAACTCACTCACCTTCTCGGCCTCGGTCATCACAGCCAGCCAGGCTCTCTCCACAGAGCCGTACTGTGGGCCTGGGAGTGGAACAAAAGAATAAAGACTTGAGTAAAATTACACTTGACCAGCTATTTCCAGGAACTCAACATCTAACCTGTATAATTGAGACACGCTATGAGCTTAAGCAAATTGAATGAAAACCTTAAGTAATCAGCTTCCTCCATAAGTACATTTATTTCTTGAACAATTTACTTTATTGACCCCATCCAAAAGCTGACCTTTCTCAATGAGCTGTCTCCATCTCTTGGACCAAGCAGTTAGCTGGTCTCCATAGGCCTTTTCTATCTTGGCACGTTCCTGCAGGCAGCCCATAAGGTCATTGCAGAGCCGATGGCCATCATCAAATCTCTTGACAGCACGCTTATAGTTCCCTACCTGAGAGCAGATAGAGAAAAATAGGCTGTAGAGATGGGCTCACAACACAATAGACTGTATTAACCCATAAGAAAAAAGATAGTTTCATATATACTTCAGTATATGTATAGTATATAAATCCCAAAAATGCATTAGTACATGTACATGAGACTCAATCAAAATATATTTTATATTTTGGGTATACTTGCAGATAGGTGTTTTCAAAAGTGCATAGGAAGAAAATTGATATCCAGTGTCCAAACTATATTACATCTACATGTGCAAATAAATTTCTTAGACAGTTTTGGTATATTTTGAAACATATCTCTAAAGATATTCTGTATATTCTGTAGGTATATATGAAACGTATTTTTGCTGTATGGGTATAAATATGAACATTTTACAAATCCAAGCCAGTGATAACTTCAGCAAGATTAATTACTAAAACAAGGGTATACTTTTAAGTTATATATTTTCTCATCCTAGCCCCCCCACGCCCCCCAATCGGAGTTATTCTCTCTGTCAGAAATGATTTTATTGTCTCTTCTTTTAGTTCTTGTCACCTTAAGTGGGACCACCTTAAAAGGCAGTTCTGTGGCTCCGCCTCCCCAGTGCCTGCAGGGGGCGTGAGCTCATGGTGCATGATGAAGAGAGGACGGTGGGAGGGGGGAATGCTCGTGCCTGTGCATGTGTAGTTATGCAATGACAGAGGCTTGTGTGCTTGTGTATAATCCTCTTGACTGGTGTAATGCAAGCAGGCATATTCTCAGGGGTAGAACACTGACATGATGAGGAGGAAACGGGAGCACATACAACCCACTGACAGTCTACACTGTCGAAACACATCTGCCTATCTAACATGGATCTGCAGGGCTACAGCACTGCAGTAAGACTGGTGTTTGATATGGGTGTGCGTGTGTGGGGATACAGGGAGGCAGTGAGACAGGCGCACGGCAGTATGAGTTCTGGCTTCATCTGTCACCCGTGTAACATACTGCTAAATCGTGCCAACAACAACACACAGGTGGACTGGGTCGACATATAAAAACACACCTGAGCTCTTGAATTTGTATAGTAACTCAACAAATGGAGTGATGATTATTGCATGGCTCTGCTGGTTGTATGATATGCTCTTCAGCCCAGTTGCATCAGATATCGAGCTGTCAGGCTACAAAGCAGAGAATCAAGCTTTTTTCGCAGTTAAGCTACAATGTGTACAAAGTTTTCTTGCCTATAATCAGATGCTATAGGCAGGTGCATGTGGTGAAAGGCCGCCTCAGAGCTGGTGACTGAGAGTCTTTGTCTGTTTCTCAGTGGTCACACAAAGAGGACTCTGTGCTGAGGGAATTCATTAACACTAATTGTGGGGTTTGTAAAGTACACACACACACACACGCACACACACTGGCACAACTGCTGCTACACATAGAACTTCTAGGATGTTTGAATATGCTGTGACAGGGCCTGACACTATTGGAAAACCATTAAACATCATATCTACAACACATAAAGGTGATATTATATACATCATTGTTTCAAGCAGTCGTGCACAGTTTCTTTTTGTTTGAAATTCAACTAATTCAACTCAGTAACACAAAAAATATAAAATAATTAAAGCCTTGGAAAATATTTCTGGGGGACTCAATGACACCCAAGGTAGAGACAAAATAGCATCAAGAGGAATTTGGAGAGAAATTTCATGTAAAAAATACAACTCTTTTTGAGGGTGCCGCTCATTTGTATCTATTCACCACTACATCACACCATATGAGATTGTTATTCTGTGCATCCAGTGTGCTGTGGCATGACTCATGATGCCTTTCAGTTTGAGATACCAGACAAGTGGCATTTGGAAAAATATAGTTCATGCTGGAATTGAAAGCAGTCAACTTTTATTTAAAGATATTATGAGAGAGATGAACTCTTCTGTACTTATTCTTTTGTAGCTGCCACTGACATTAGGTCACTAAGTGACCTTTTCATTAGACAAATCCTGTCCCAAACCATAACAACAAAGCCATGGGTAGAGTAAAAATGAAGGAAACCTTTCTTTTGAGTAGTGGTGCAGTGTCTTCCTACATTGACTTATTTATGAAGTGTGTATGGATGTATGAGTGTGTGAGAGAGAGAGAGACAGACAGAGACAATTAAAGAGAGACAGAGGCTGAGGCAATGCAAGAGAAAGAGAAGGTCGGGGTTGCCCATAGGATCAGGTATGACGGTGTTTCTGTACCTCCCAGAAGCTGTCCATGGTGTCGTCAGCACCTGCACATTCATCGTAGGAGACAGACATTTTCCTGGATGTGGCAAAGCACGCTAAAGACTAAACGTGTCCTCTGCAGCAGAGCTGGGTTCCTCATACACTGAAAGAGACAGAGAGCAGGGCAGAACAAAAGCACTGTGAGACAGTAACATCACACAAATATAGAAACAAAGCAGTACAGTGCAATGCATGAGTGGACATTGACCGATAGCAAAAGATGGGCAAACTGGCCTCTATAGGGACAGCAATGTAGCAAGCTTCCCTGACGACTCAGTAATGGAAGGAAACCCTCACTGTGAGGGAATCTATTTGAGACATTTATAATGATGAGGTAAAAATAGTCTCTTCCCCCACACATACTGCACTATGCCCCCAGGGAAGTGAAAGGGCATCTTATATTCTTGTGTCCTAGAAAAGAGGACCAGAGACACCAAAGAAACTGCAGCATCACTGTCATCATGAAGCTCTGAGCCTGAATCCTTACACGGTGCAAACCTTCAATCCTTCGACAGATTGTTGTACACTTAATCATGCTGCCTGTGTTGTGTCTCTGTACACAATGGACACACACACACAGCACACACACACACCTTCACGCATAGACACAAAGCCGAGTAGAACAGAAGTGCATCCAGTAGGAAAACATATAATCAGTGTAATTGCAACCCCAAAATTGAATGGAAACAAACAACAGTGGGATCAACATATTAACCCAAGATAAACATTAAGGATTATACACCTCTAGATGCCCTTTACCGATGTGATTAAACTACCAATTACTTTGTAAATCTTTTCACTAGCTAGAGAACATAGTGGCTTCTGGATTTCCTCCAACATTTAAGACAATTTATATCTATTTCTCTGACAGCTGGTCAATATCTTACCACCAAGGTTAAAATTGAGACTGCTAGATGATATATTGGTATTGAGCTCTATTTGAAACCTAATCCATTTTGCTCACATGACTAATGCCTTTCTCTTCTCCGCGAACTCTTCTTTGACCTAACAATAGTAACGCCTTCTTTGCAACAGTTCTGCTCTGACTTTGTTTATAACTTAATACAGATACTTATGGCCATTACCCGATTCTGAGCTTGATCCAAACCACAGCGTAACAGCTGAAAAATGCAAGTTTATTATTTTGTATCTTTATTAAATATGAAAAAGAATGATACATAAAGTGTTACGTTGTACTGCAGGTGACAGTGTCCAGGAGTAATACGTTTTATGCGAGTTAAGTGTTAGTGAAGCATGTTGGATAGAGGCTGATGGTAACGCTGTGAGGAACAGATGAAGGATGACACTGTGGCTCTATCAGACTATAAGATTATGAATCTGCAGTTTACAGTTTGCTGTATTACAAGGGATATTTCAAGTCATGTCAAGTATTAAGAGTGCCTTGCAAGCTACATCCTTCAACCTTGGTAAGAGTCGTGAAGAAAGACTGGTACGATACGACTCCGCTGTCCTTGTGACACAAATAAGACGATAAAACTAAAAGACCAGCCACTGGTGGGAGAGGATTTTTGCTGTAGGATTACTTCCTCCCACACACTGCAGCATCATCTGCAACAAGCTCAATGTTTCCAGTGAGGGTCTACTCATTAACTTTTGTCTGTGTGATAGGTTGCAGTTCCAGTTATGTGGCTGGAGAACGGGCACATCCCAATCTAGTCCAGTCGGGCCTGTAGAGCACTGGCTGATTCAGCCAAGCAGTAACAGTAGTATTTTGTCAAAGGCCTTGGTAACTGTCACCACCCATCACGCCAGACTGTGGGACTCTCTAAACAGTCATGGCTTTCAGACACTGGCTGTTCCAAGAATGCACTCTGAGCTAGTGTGTGAACATCCGTTGTAATATCTTTCCATAAGATATTATTCATCGCTGGAGAGAAATATTTCCTTGGTTGAGACACTTTTGAATGATTCAACGTGAGAGCAATATATTTTACACTACAATATGTGTATATTACAATGATATGGTGCAACACAAGATGCCAAAAGAACCATTTCATGCTTCCGCAATTTTATTATCAATATATGAATCACTAACAACTTGAGCCTTTCAACTGCACTGGAACCAGCAGCAACATGTTTTTCTGATAATTCATCTTCCCTGAAGAGAGAGGGCTCTTTAGGCTCAGAGAAAGAAGGCGTAATGTTTTCCCGATGCTCTGCTCCTCTGTTAGCTAGTATTCAATACAAGATACTAATATACTCCTAAGGTAAGAAAAAGGTTTTACTGACTGCTGAAGAAAACTGATAGTTTTGCAAATGAAAAGGTCACCTGATTGTACCATAATCCATCTATGATATGTCACATGTTCACATGGCATCAAATGTCAGCTGGTGACTCAGCATCCACAGGATAAGAGATAGTACATCTATTCAGCAGTGTAAAACATTCTGAGTGCTATATGACTACATTTCTATATGCTGTAGTACTCATGCCATGCTTTATGCTTCTCAATAATTTAGCAGATCTCCATTGCATACTCTGGGACTGATGTGAGGATGAGAGTGGTGGATGTGGTTTTTGAAAAGAGTAATCTGTCTGTTTACTGGGACCTGCATGGCCTTTCCTTATTTCGGGTGGATAGTTCAATCTTGATTACAATGAAACTACTCATTAGAATTATTTAAAAAATGTAGTAATAACATAGAAATAGAAAACCACTGTTACACAGAAGTGATAAAGCATCAAAATGATTATAACTGCATTGCTGTATTATGTCTTCCCTCCCTTGTAGATTAAAACATGTATTTTATATTTAAGTGAAGATAACATGGAAAGAGGATAAAATAAAATGTCCACCAGAAGATCTTATAACCTCAATTTTAGACCACCGAATGCAAGAAGGCATATAAAGAGCTACGAAATCACACAGCCCTGAGGTGGCATGCCTTATTCTCGGTGGACTGTTAATCTCTAACCAACCAAAGCCATTGGTCGATCTACCTGTCAATTAGTCTGGCCTTCCAATTAGCTTCTGCATCCTTGGCTAAAAGGTCCAGCGACATCAAAGCCAGTTAAGCTCCGGCAAAATGCCAGAAACCCAGCTCATGACAAAAGCACCAACAGCAACAGCTCTGCAGCTTGGAGTTTAGATTAAACAAAAAACAGACCCTTAAACTGACCAGATTAGATTTTTCATGACATTTGATGATGTTTAGAAAGCATTTGGATTAACCTGATAATTCCCCAAGAGTGGTCCACACATTTCCTCAAATCAGATAATCTCCATATAAATTTTAGTCAAATACTTCATTTGCATCTGGATGTGTATATGCACACGTTTTTGATGATGAAAAGCAGAAAAAAAATAAAATTGAGCAACATTACAACATAGGAGAAATTCATTTCTCAAAACCTCCACAGATTATTTACTCAAAAAGCTATAAAGCCAATGTTGCTGACATCCAGACTGGCAACTAACATGTTTTTTTAAGCACAATATTGGCATAGATGTCTTCAGGCTTGGCTCTTCACTAGGCCCCATTGCAGAGGGAGAAAAGTAACAGTTATGGTGCGGTGTGGGATGTGACAGAGCCAAGTGTCCCTTGAGCGAGGTGAGGATCCTGGAGAGGGGCTTATGCTACAGTTATTGAGGTCAATCCACACAAATGACTGTGAATACACCTCCCATTTCCCAGTGGTTAAAGGGAGAGAGCAGAAGTACTAATGAATAGATAGTATTATCTCTCAACACAAGACATTACTCTGTGTTTAGTGTGGTACAACAACTTTGATACAGAGAGGACAGTATAAATTAAATTCAACCTTTCGAGATAACAAAGTTAAAGAAAAGAGCACTAGTAATTATAATCATAATGAAACAATAATAATAAATAAACTAAAGAAAAAATCAGTCAAAACAATTACATTCTGGTCTAAACTGTCCAAAGGTTATGAGAGAATCAATCTTTAGGGTCCGTTGAAGATCGCTCCATGTTTTTGGAGCAGAAAAGTTAAAAGCTGACTTTCTAAATTCAGAACTTGGGAGGCTTGAAGCATAAGCCATCAAGTCATTTGAGCGTGTTTGGTAGTGCCCAATGGTCCAAACCAGCATAGTTGCGATATAGGGAGGTTTTCCAACAAGGGCTTTGTAGATAAACAAATGCCAACGTTTACCACGTCTCTCAGTCAATTAAGTGAATGAGCCATGAGCCTTACAATAAACTAAATGTCTCTGGAAAGGCTGCGTCATATTAAAGAAAGATGGCTATACACATTTAATAATGTCCCCAAAATAACATTATTTATACCTTTGAGCATTTAGCTCAAGCTGAATGCTTGAAATGCATCCCGCTAGTCAGCAAAAACATTTGCTCCCATCAAAGCAATTCCTTCTGTGTTTTTAAGAGCCTCAGTTGAATTGGTAATTGCTAAGAGGCACTACTACAGTCTGTACTGTGCAACTGACAAATCAGAAAACTACAATAAAAAGTTATGCACATTAACAAGTAACTAAAGTAGGTCATTTTGACCCATGAAGGCCCCTTTGGTATATTTGCTTACCGTGGTTGGCTCCATTACGGCAAAATAAAGACGACTCAAATGTGAAATTATATCCAAAACCTCTTTAAAACCTCAGACGTGTTATTTTGTAGTCCAGATCTGTGCTGTGGTCTTGCTCATCTGAATGGAAAAGTATGTTTTTAATTTATATTTGCAGCTTTGACCTCTGTGGCCAACCAGTGTTTCTCAATGGCTGAGGGATAATCCTGCAATGTGCCACTTGAATAGCTTAGAGGGGGAGGGAATTAGCTAGGAAGAAGAGCAAAGAAGAGGATAGGAGGAGCAAGATAGAGAGACTGAAAGAGGGATGTTGTGTTATACTGACATGCTAGCATAGCTGTAATGTTTGTGTTGTGCTGTGTGTGTCTTCAAATTTGACAATGTTGCATTTCAGGTTTTTAATATCAAGGTGTTAAGAAGGCATTGCTAGCACTAGCACAAGGACATGACTGAAGAAAGTAAGAGGGTGGGGCGTCCTGGTGGCTCAGTGGTCTAAGGCGCATCTGGAATCTGGCCCGGGACCTTTGATGCATATCATCCCCTCTCTCCCCCAATCTTTCCCACCTCTCTCCATTGTCAACTGTCCAATAAACACAATTGCCCTCCCACCCCCTCACATACACACAGAGACACACACAGACACACAGACACACACACACACCCCACCCAAAAAAAAAATCTTTTGAAAAGACAGTAAGAGGCCTCCTGATCCAGCTGAGACCATGTTCCTGACACAATCAAAAAGTACCGTTCTCTATACAGCCTTGAATGAGAACCACAACAAATACGTAAGCCTGTTACAGTAAGAAGATTTCAGAGAGATGAACTAACTCCAGCACATGTTAGCAACCCCTCTCTGTCCTGACTGAATAGTAAGCTTGCCCACCAAACCACCGAACCAACTGAACCTTTTCTCACACTGACATATTTCTCTACTGGTTGATGATGACTAAGGCTGACCGACCACTTTATTAGGTACTCCAGCTCCAGCTCCACGCAAATGGCCTGCTCCTCTTAACAGCAATGCATGTGGCTGCAACTGAACATATAAAGCTTACAGACATGGTGAAGTGGTTTAGTTTTTTGTTTGACGAACATCAGAATGAGCAGGATGCGTGATCTAAGTGACTTTGGCCGTAGTGTGACTGTTGGTGCCAGACGTGGTGGTTCCAGCTTCTCAGAAACAGCTGCCCTGCTGGGATTTTCACCACTACAGTCTCTAGAGTTCACAGAGAATGGTGCGATAAACGGAAAACATCTAGTGAGCGGCAGCTCTGTGGCCAAAAACACCTTGTTAATGAGAGAGGTCAGAGGAGAATGGGCAGACTTGTTCAAGCTAACAGAACGGCCACAAAAACAGTGGTGTGCAGAAGGGCACCTTGTTGAATCCGTGCTGTGAAGAATTCAGGCTGTTCAGGGTCGTACCCGGTACTAGAAAGGTGTATAAAGTGGCCGGTGAGTATATATATATCTATATAAGATGGCACTTTTAATAATATATATATATGTGTGTGTATGTGTCAGTATGTCCATATGGCATTATGTGCAATCTGTGTACGTGTCAACTGGGGCAACATGCTGACTGAACAAGAACAATCAAGATGTAACTTGTATAGTTTATATATGGGGGAGAACATTGAATTACTGTTCACTGTGCCATATGTCTGACATTTTAATCGGTTGGTTGATTGTACAAGGGGACAAATACTGCTTTATTATCGTATTTTTTATGGTGTGTATTGTGTGTGTATTGTGGCTGTGACAACTGAATTTCCCTCTGGGATAAATAAAGTGCCTATCTCTCTATCTATCTATCCAGTTGAGGTAGATAGATGCTCATAAGGTGTAATGTAACCACTGTGTCTCCGACTGAAAGCTGCTCTATCCGCCAGAGACAGAAGAGAGGGCTAGGGACAAGAGAAAGAGAGCGGAGAGGGGAGAGAGAATGGCACATGACAGTCTCGGCATTGATTACGGTCACATTCATTTAGCTCTTCTCTCCAAAGGTCTTGTCACAAGCGCTAAAGCATTTTCAAGCCATGAATTTGAAATAAGCTGCTTCCTATTAAATATCCACAGATGAAATATTCATCGCTGCTAGCTAATTGGCATGTTAACAATGCTTTCTACATCAAAGCCAAATCTCACTCTGCTGGTCATCATGGCTAACTTTACCTGTCACTGCCAGCAAAGGAGGGGAGAGGCAGATGGAAATTCTGCATTACGATCACATGCTACAAATCCTCTACTTTTCTTTTCTCGTCTGGATCAACAGCTCCAATAAATTTTCATTACACCTGTGTGAAGCGCTTCAAATAGAGCCACAGAAGCAGAAACTAATTACTTTCTAATTTATTGACTAATGGCCACAGCCCTGGGAGACAGCTGCAATTGTTCTAACAGTCCTGCTGCTCCGACTGCACTCAGGTCCACTTTAGATTCATAACCAAAATAATTTATCATTACAAGCACATTAAATTGAACCGTATAGACCATAACGGTGGTAATTTATATCATTTTGTTGTTAGGATGCTTTTCCCTCCCCTGTCTTGAAAGCATGCAGTCTTTGGGAGGGGATTCTTCTCTAGCCTGTCATCATGCGTGGTAAGTTCGCTTTGTTCTTCAAGGGACTCTTTGTTTTGTGCCTCATTCACTGTTTGTTGAAGACTAAAGAGAGAATGAGACCAAAAAAACGTGTGCACTTTTGTGAATTTAGATAAGCTTTGAATAGAAAACAAATCAATTATTGAGTAGACTTTTCTGTTTCATGGATAATGAGCATGAAGGCCACGTTGTCATGAAGCCATGCAGACTGTTGTTGTCATGGCCTAAAGCATGTTGCAGGATATGTACAGGGCAAGATCAAAATAATGCCACGAACATTCGGTAAGGTGGTTCTCTGCTGGTGCGGGGTGCATATTCTGGCATGATTTAGGTCCGACCATCCCTTAGAGGGCCAGGCAAACTCTAATTACTACCAATATAATGATTTTGAGTGATTGCTTTTATCCCATAATGCATTTCTTTCTTGATGGGAACAGTGCCTTCCAGGATGTCAATGCCCCTATCAACAAGCCACGAATAGTCACCCAGTGGTTTGAACAGCATGATAACGACATTAGCCATGTGTCAAGGCTTTCTTAATCACTACAGAGGATCCCAATTCTGCATTTACGGGTTTTTCGGAAACAAAGTATGAGATGGCGTTTTCCACTGGCATCATAAAGACGGAAGGCCCATACGATCAAAGTCATTATGTTAGCAGTGATTAGCACTGACCTGGCCCACTAGGAGGTGAGTCGTTAAAACAATGACAGCAAAACCCCCGCATGCCTACAGCGCTCACAGTGTCATAGAGAATAGAATAGAATAGAATAGAATAGAATAGAATAGAATAGAATAGAATATTCTATAGAACTAAAACGATATTTTCCACAGATGGAAAATTTCCTTTGGCTTCCCTGCAGTAAAAGTTAAAACAAACATCCAATTAATTCCCAATCAAATACCATAATGCACAGAGACACCTTAAAGCTTCCAGCTCCTTCATGCTAGTGTTTCTGTTTTGGTTCTACCTTTTACGTAAAACATGAGATATCCTTGACAAGCCTCAAGGTTTGGGAGTTTGGCCCGATTTCAGCAGCAAGACTGTCAGATCTATGGGCGGAATTCCAACCTCCCACAGCAACAAAAGCTGATCCAACCATGTTGATAGTACCGGCATTGTATTGTGTTGTGTTACTAGGAGCTTAGCTGACGGTGGTGCGGCCCTGAGGGAGGGTCTGAACACTCGCAGCCTCTCCCTGTGGGAGGTAACCTGTATTCACACCTCCCTCTGCATTCACACTCCAACTGCTCACAGACACGCATACACATGAACACAAACACACACACACACAAAGACACATAACAGAAATTTACACATCTGTCAGTCTTTCAACCTTGAGGAGCTACACACATTAAAATTGCAAGTGTGGCTCATAAAATGCCACCACATACTGGTGGGTGCCATCCCTGACCACCATGAGCTGTTGACCTTCCACCGCCAAGCTTCTCTGGAGTTTCTTCCTCTCACTGACTAGCTGCCTATGTTACAACTTGATCGTCAACCGCAGTGTTTATTAAACAGGGCTTTAGACATTTTGGCCCGGCCATAAAGCCTAACGGTCATAGCTGACAATCAATCACAGCCTCTGAAAACGTAGCGACACACAGAGGCAGATCACACAAGGTTAAGTGTCCATAGCAACAATATAAAAGCAAATGGGCAATGAGACTAATAAACTTGAGACCTAAAGTTTCTAATATGGCCGGGCATGCAGCCAGAAAACCTTCATTCTATTGTTATTTGATCACCAATCACACACACAAACACACATGCATGCACGAACGCGCACAAAGAAACACACACACAAACATCACAATCTC
>CABFOQ010020106.1:6290-16830 GCA_900660455.1 Gephyroberyx darwinii
ATGATGCATTTTCTACTCCATTGATTCAGTGGCTCTGCTCTCCAGTAAATCCTTCACATGCAACACATTAGAGCTGGCCCTTTTTCCTCCTCCACCAATCGATTAGCACAGCTTAGAGACGGCCACTCTGGGAAGCAGGGCGAGGGATGGGACACACACACATATGCGTGCGCACACACACATACACCCACTCTAATACCATTTCAAGGTTCTTCTCCTTTCTTGTACCCTTTTGTCAAAGAGTCAGTAACGTCAGGCTGTATGTATTACTTATTGTCTGTATTGTTGTAAAGTGAAAGTGCCTTGAGCTGTGCTGAAAAAAGTCTAATACTAAAATATTTTGTATACAAGTATGTACTAGTAATCTCTGGATTACTACACACATGCAATATTAAGGTCGCCCACATCTGACAGGTGCTCTCTGTCTTCTTCATTCTTGTTAGGGTTATTGTTTTGTATTTCAGCCCCATACAGGTATCCCCACCTGCTGATATGAGAGGATCAGTCCTGTTATACCTGAGAAGTTACTTTATTGCTACCCTAGGTATTTTTAGAGCAACTTTCTTCTATTTCTAAGCCAGTGTATGACTGAAATGGAAAGCTCAAACCCTAATAGTGCATAATTTGGCATTTTGATATGATAGCTGTGATGTCCAGTTATCAAAATTTATTTGACACCCCCCAGTCAATCAGAATTGAGTACTTACCCAGGATATAGTGTCATAACTTCTATTTCAAAATCCTCATAACTCTGATCTGAGTGCAGAGAGTAATTTAGTTACAACTGGAACTACTATTGTTCTAAATTATTATGTCCCAGACTTTTATGAATGAAAAATGTAATAACAAGATATAGGAGATGTTGTAATGTCCCTTTGAGTTTCGTCTTTCACCTGCTTAGTTACTATTGCTTTGTCATTTCTCGCGGTCCCTTTCCCTCATCAGTTTGCTCAATGTGTGTTTCTATATTAATGGTTCTTCTTGTTCCCCCTAAGAGAAGACTGACAGATCTGCCTGGAGTAGCCTATAGGAGAGCTGGGACTGCTATTACACTCCATTATAAATGAATTCACCTCCTCCTTCATAATATTGCCCCTCAGTTCTGTCTCACTCCGCTGAAATAATATCACACTCAAGACCAGCATTCATTAGTCCCTGAAACAGCTCCTGAATTTTTAAGGCCTGTTTTACAGAATGAAAAAAATGCTTGATGTGGTCTCTGAACAGTAATTGAAGATTTTTTTCCCTCTTCACACAGAGTACTGTACTATTCTCTGAACTCATATTGTGGGCTTCAAAGTGATTTTTTATTTAATCAGGGTTTACAGCTGCCAATTAAAGATTTTAAGATGATACGGGGAGAAAGTAGGAGTGTTCCCGGAGACCTTGGCCATGTCCCCTAAAATAGCTTCTATCCTCTGTCTCTTTTTCCATTGTGAGTAATGATCGGAAAGGTCAGGAAAGGTGAAGGGGATATGAGGGACTACTGTTCACTTTATTGAATTACCATTCCTCGCAGAATTGAACGTGTCAGAGCTTGTCTGGGTTTTTCACTTTGAGTCCAGATTCAACAGGAGATGCTAAACTTATTCAAAGTCTCCATTTTTAATTCAGCCAACAAATTTCAAAATATATCAGTTTTAACACTATAATTACAACTATTGCAACATTTAACAAAGTTTGTTTATTTTCCACAGGAGATCATGGTTGTAATATTAATTTTCAAACAAAAAAGATAGAGTGACTCTGTATATTGTATTTTTAAAAACATTTCTGCATAGCAGGCTTCCGCTCTCTTTATGCTGTATTCATTTTTTATGGGGCTTTGAACCAGATCTGAACTGAATAGTAATAATCACATGGTGCTTATTCAGTGTCCCAGTAACAGCAGCACAAGGGCAACTGTACCATTCTTCAATCACAAACTCTCTCAGATTTGATATAACACTTATTAGTATTCTTTCTCTGCCCTCAATGGTACTCATTTTCACCATATGACTAAAAGACCAAGGCTTTATAGGGTAATTCTCTGAACACAATAAGTCTGGAATTTTCTTCTTTACTTTGACCCATTTGAAGAGTGAATTGAAGAGCGTTATCTAAGCCTTAGCACTCACAAAAATCCAGTCAGAACGTTCTTGTCTTAAGGTCAATCTTTTAAAAAGGAAAAAAAAACATTCTTCTGTTTATTGAGCAAAGGCTGTCCTTGGTCAACCCTTTCAGGCGGAGATAAGTGCTAACAGAACTGAGGTGGGGGAGACGTAGAGATTTCTATTGACTGACTGAAATTGGACAGCCTCAAACAAAGTTTAGTGCCAAAGTTTTTCGAGGCAGAGTTCCAGGGCTATGCAGCGTGGAGTATCAGCCTCGCTGTGGATAAAGCGTTTTAATGATATTGACTAATTTTAGGCGCTTACTGAGATGTTCTGAAATATTCAAATCATCACTGGGAGAGTCTCCCCATCTGCAGCTGGAAATAAAAGGAGAGAGCGAGAGGAGGGAACTTTTTATTTTAGCCTTTTACAATCCCAGATTTAATGCACAATATAAATAGAGAATTCTGTACAATTACACCGTCCCTTCACTTTCTAGTGTGTCATTGCATAAAGGCAATGGATGCTGGTATTCATGGGTCTAGTAACACTGCACAGCACTGAATGCATGTATGAAGGTTAGGATTAGACCGATACATCAGTTTGCCAATATATTTGGCTGATATTGGCTTTTTATAAAAAATTATACATTAGCCAAATCAATGTTGTCCACCTCCAATATGATGGAGGTTCCTCTCTGACTCCCTCATCGACCACAGCAAGTCCAAGTAAATCTACGTGTTCAGTGCTACATTGGTTATCTATAGGAAGCCCATTAACCCTCTGAACACCACGCACCCGTGGGCGCGTTTTATTACATGCATTATGTAAAAAAACGTCGCTAAAATTAAACCATTTGTCATAGCTAGATCCTGTAAAAAGCAAAAAGATTCGGCGCACTTTCAAGCAACCGGAGACTGAATGCTGAATGCAGGAATGCATCTAAGATGAAATTGTGGAGATTTCATCAAAAATCACTTGATTCCCCTTGCATCATTTCAAAATTTGCCAAAAATAAACTTAGCAAGATACTGTATAAAAAAACAAAAAAAAGGAAATTCTCTTCAGTGCAACAGGGGAACCCTGAATGCTTCCTCTGCCATTTTCAGTGAGGTTGCAACAATTCCTTGAATTTCGACATAGGGTGGGAGTACGGCACACCAGGCACACACAGAGAATGAGAGAAGAAATACAGAAAGCAAAACATATTTCAGCTATACCACACATGTAATATGGCTCAAAGCACTAAACCTTTCTGCAAGTGGTTGATATGTTTGCTGAAGATAAATTCAACAGTGAAGATGAGTTGTAAGTTGTAAATATGAAAATAGTTTCAAATACTTGCAAGTTAGAATTGTCTAAATGAAGCAATCATTGTAGCTCTTAAGTAATAACTTCTGCCCATATATGCATTTAGTGCCCCCCATACATCATTTTAATAAACACACCTCACTTTATAATCTTTGGTTATTTTGTTGATATGCATTTGCAACAACAGTTGACAAGACTAAGTAAAGCAATAAAAGCAATAAAGTAATTACCTCTTGCTAATACAGCAACACTGCAATGTCTCAGAAGTGTTTTTGTCTTCTTCTAGTGCAGATCCATGCCTCTCATAAATGCTCAAACACCAAAACAAGCAAGGCATCCATCAGCAGCCATGGTGACAACTGCTTCCTTCTTCCAGTGGATGGTGTTGAGGACGTCCCACAGTTACCAGTTAATTTATACCCTACCCTTTAATAATGAGGGCCCTTCACAGCTGCGAGTGTGATTTCATTTGGAGTGACACTTAGCGGTGAAGTGACAGTGGGTAAGGAACCAATTGGGAAAGGGTGTAAGTCTCCATCCTCCATGGAGAATGGGTCATGTCGGCCCCTTATTCAGAGTCTCAGGATTCAAGATTAAGCCTCTCATTCAGAACTTCTGCCGGTGTCCTAGATGGTCTGCGTTGTGTCTTTGTCATCTGCCTCTGTGGTGGATCTGGTTCAGGTATGGCACAAGTTTCCATTTTTGGTGGGATTTACTGTCATGATGGTGAGCTGTTTCCTGTTTTTTTCACTTCCTTCTTTAGGGCTGTGACATTTTTATCACCATCTAATTCCTCGACATCAACACTAATTGACCTTGGTTTTGGAACCATGGTGTAATGGCATGGCTGTTTAGCAGTGAGCTCAGCTACTTGTGTTTGCAGTTCTCTTATTTCTGCTCATAGATCTTGTATTGGTGACACTGGCAGTGGCACATCATCCCTGATGTGAACTAATTTTACTGTCGGGTTCACCTTGCAACATGCTGGTTCATACTGAATCTCATTCAGCAGCTGTAATAAAGTTCGCTCTCTTAACCTGAAAATTAGCAACACCATGTCAGACTCTGTAGCCCCTTTGATGGGCTGGTCTGAAGTGCTCTATTCACTGCTGCAGGTCTCAGGCTTCCCCTATGCGCTACTTTGTTCGGGGCTCTCTCCATTCTTCTTAGGACAGTTTTTCCTCAGGGTGCTGGCAAAGCAGCCTGAAAGCAAAGTACAGTTCTCCTGTCTTGGGTTTACTGAAGGTGTTTTCTATGGCTTCAACATACTCTTGGGGAGTTGCATTAGGGTTGTAGAATCTCACAGCTTGGATGATTTTTAAAGCAAGTTTCTGCAATCCTCAGTCTCTTTATCTGACCGATCACATTCTTCCACCCTGAGTTGAACTTGTTCTATCCAGTTAACTACATGTTCCTCTCCAGTGGGTGTATACCTGTGCGCACTACTTTTGCTTGCAGGTTGTGCCATTTTGTCCATCAGATCTCCAACTGCTTGGATGATGGCCTCAGGTGAGCTGGCTTGGAATGTGCTAGAAGCATGCATACCTGATTTGACTCCCTGTTCACCCAGAGCAGACATCTGAAGGTCTTAAGCAACCTGGCTTTCTTCACTTGAAGGTCCCACTAGCCTCAAATGTTCATTCCTGCCTTCAGGCATCATATCCAGTGGAATGACTCCAGCATTCACATTATCCCAGCACTCATATAATACGGTCAGACATGCAGCTGAGGGTTAAACATTCTTCCCTGCACTTTAACCCGGCCAAGTTCTTTGATTGTTTGCAGTGGCTGTTCAATAAATGCCACTACAGCATTTTCGGGAACATCGTTCATTAATATAGCATACTCTGGATCTATACCCTCTCCTTTGCACCAGTTTTGGAGTTGAGCCATGATCTAGCTGAGCTATTGTTGACTGTAGCTGAATGTTGGCCCTTATGCTGAATAACATCTTTTGGTGCTGCCAACTAATGAATGACCTTCTGCAATGACTATGAACTTATTACTAGGTAAGTAAATAAATGTACCACTGACAACGAAATTGAATAGAAACAATACTATTTTTTATTTTGTTAAATGTAAAATATATGAATGAAATGCAAGATTAACAATACAAAAATAAAATGAAATGAATATAATAATATGACAGTAATCAATTACTTACAAAACAATGAATACTCAAAAGAAGCTAATATCAATTTCAGTAATAATAAAATAATAATAATAATAATAATAATACCAATTACACCTTCTGTATTGGCTTTAATTTAAATTAAACTGTTGAATAAATTGACTTTATTAAATTAAGTAGAAAAAAACTGACTGAATGATGCAACAGGTTTTCAGTAGGTGACATCAGCCCAAAACTTGTGAAATTTGCTTTACCCATAACAGACTTCAGAACCTTTCAATTCAATTAAAAACCAACAAAGCTGGATTCACAAGGTTTTCACATAGCAGCAGGCAAAAGGTAGATGAAAGGGGTTGACTTTAAATACAATTTGACATTTTCAAATATTCCGCTGGTTGTGAAACTATATCTAGAAAGGATAGGTAATCAAGTCAAGGTTTCCTATAGTTAACAAGGTCAAATCCCTATGTGGTCCAACACAGCTGTCATTTTAATGAGGCCTGGTGACAGTTGGTGGATTTTGCCACTGAAGCTGGTGTCTTTTCTTCTTCCCCCCCCCAATAAGCATTCATAGTCTCTACCATTCCCTCGTTGCTTTCTTTCATCTTTTCTCTTTCTCTTCTCCGTATTCTCCTCTCTCTCTCCCCCTCTCTCTCTCTCTCTGTCTCTCGCTCTCTTTCTGTTTCTCTCTCTCGGTGGGTGTGTGTCCCTTTAGGGTGTCTGCAGCGGTTGAGATAAGAAGCGAGTGTAGGACACAGGGGGATGGTGTTCACAGAAGCTAGGTGATCTTATCTACACCCTCTCTCTCTCCTCCTCTCCCTCTTTTACTTAGCATCCCTCGCTGCGCTGCTTTCCTCTCTGTTGTCCTCCACCCCCTGTTTCTTTTGCTCCCTTCCCCTCTCTCTCTCTCTCTCTCTCTCTCTCTCTCTCTCCCCCTCTCCTTCTCTCTCTCACACACAAACATTCTCTCAGATCCCCTCTGCAGTGCTGTTGATTTGAATTTGAAGTGATGGGAAACCAAATTGGCAGCATTGACAGCAGAAACAAACAGCTTATCTCGCTCTCCTGGGCCAATATGGGTCTTAGTCAGATACTGGAGCCGCTGCCAGCATCTGACTTGTGACAATGATGATAAATTCAACGTTTGTTGACTGTCACTTTTCATGCTTGCGTGTGTGTTTGTGTGTGTGTGTCATCGTTCATGGGTGCGTGTATACGATGTGCAAGTGGATGTATACGCTCCAAACATGCAACTGCGTGGTGTGTGTCAGCCGTGTGAATCACAGGCGTGTGCACATTTCCTGTGGGACGGCGCTGGCATGTAGCGTTAACACGATAGACCCGGGGAAGAGGAGGAGGTAGCAAAGCTGTCAGCGGCCAGCTCCCACTTCGCCTAATGAGAGAGAGGCCTGTTAATTAAAAACACCAACAGGCGGAGCTCCCCAGTGTCCCGCCATCAGGACGACCCGGGGTTAAAGACACGGAGCTGAGAGGCTATGAGACATGCTGCTTCTACATACATGGTGCTGCCCACAACAATAAATAGCCCCCGGTACGCAAAAAGAACAAAGCAAGGTAATACGGGGAAGAGCTATAAGAGGGAGTTCTTTCTTTAAACGGCACAGTGTTTGTGTTTTTTGGGGGAGGGGTCTGTAATAATCTTATAATGCTCGGGCCTTGATGTTCCTGGAACAAACTGTTATTCTTTTGTTCTCCTGTGCTTGTGTTCCTAGAGTGGCAGTGGAGAACATTTTGTTGACGTCTGCATGTAGCCTTCCGTGATTCAAAAAACCTGGAAAAATTCAGCTCAATCCCATTGCATTAAGAGTTTTTTTTTCTTGATGCTCAGCTGGTGTTTATTTCTCCCTTACTGTTCTGAAAATATTTAACGTGTGCTATTGCAGCAACGATATCATTGGTGTTTTAGATTGGTCAAAATCTTTCCAGCATCTGCACTAGAACCTCCAAAATATCTCCAGAAGTATGATATTTACCTCAAATTGAATTGTCTCATTGCATGGTGTAATTGTCTGTGAAGCTATTTTATTAAACTGTCAAACACATGAATCATTAGCGTTGATCTATAGATTGACAGTTTGTCAGTGGCATGTGCTTCACTGTCAACAGCGAGGTGGCAAGAGAACGGTTTACACATTCCCCACGGCTTCTTGCTTGTCTCCTGCGTCTCCACCTTCCTTCCACCCCCTCATGTCAGCCCAGGTGCTAACAAAACCGAGGATTGTGGGTAGTCTTGCAACATATGGAGCAGAGAGACAGAGATGGTGGGGTGGGGGGTAGTAAGGGGAGCTGTCAGGAAAATGTCTATCTCTGTCACAGCGGCACAGCAGACAGAAGAGTGCGATGGACAAATGGATAACTGCTATTTTAGACTGCCAGGGAGAAAGCGCCGTCAGATTTCATGGGTTTTGCAGTTAGAGTGGCTCTCACGCATCACATACACGAATCTCCATAACGCAAAAACGCCAATTTCTTTGTCTATGTTTTCACTTCTCTTTGCCTGCATATGGCTTGTGTTTGTGTAAGAGGAAATGTTCAGTTTGTCCATTCTCTGTGATGTTGTTCCTGATGCACAAACACGCGCAGGCGCACACATAGACACAGGCAAATTCCCAGTGCGGCCATGTAGAGGTTCAGAGCTATGGCTGCAGGTTCACTCTGTGCGTGTGCGTGTGTGTGTGTGTGTGTGTGTGTTGTTTCTGGCTATTCGTGAGGGTGATTGGTGCAGCCCTCCCTGTGCCTGTCTCTCCCTCTCTGTCCCCAGTTTGCCTAACATAATTATATTTCTCTTTCTTTCTCCCTCCCTCTCTCCCTCTCTTCTCTATTCTGTCTCTCTCGCTGTCTTTCCAGGCTGTGCCTTCCTCACCTACTGTGCCAGAGAGTCGGCCCTGAAAGCCCAGAATGCTCTGCATGAGCAGAAGACCCTGCCAGGGGTAAGTCATACATGAGGAACGTCATGTTTACCCAGAAGCACATTCTTACATAAACACACCACAGATAAGCTCTGGTGCCTCTGGTGCCCACACACACACACACACACACACACACACACTCAAAAACACACTCAAACACACACACAAATCAAAGGGGACTTACCATTTTTTTGTATTGTTTATCATAGATCATACCTCAGACATGCACTCCCACTTTCTCTTAAACATCCCTCTTCCTCTGCTGCCCTCCCCCTCTCCCTGCCTCCCTCTCTCTTCACTCTCCCTCTGACAGTCACACACACAAACCCATAGGGAAAAACACACACAGCATCGCATCATAGGCACACTATTTATAGTTCTTCCTCCAGTTTTTGTATATGAGTGTGTGTGTGTGCACGCGTGTGTGTGTGTGTGTGTGGGCAACTGTGAGAGAGAGAGACAGAGAGGAATAAAAAGATGGTGGGTGGGTGGATGTATTTGTACATTTATGTGCATGCAGAGCGTTATGCCAGGACTGGCAACAACATGAGTGTGCATCACGGATGTACATCACGACAGCACATCATCCCAACAGATGTTCACATGCCGTGGATGCCGCCACTCACATGTACAATGCAGTTACAAGCAACGTGTATCTCGTTTCCATGCTCAGCACACCCCCTGTTCTAGTTCACGCATGCTAGAATGGAGGGATTTTTTTGACATTGTCATAGAACATGCACGTGTGTTCATGCATGTGTGTGTTTTCTAAGTGTTAATGTGCTCCATTATGCATGTCTGTGTGTCTAAATGTGGAAGTCTCCTAATGTGTGTGTATGAGGGAGGACCAATGTGCATTTGCTTCAGTGCGTACATGATTTTGTTTGCGTGCGTGTGTGTGTGTGTGTGTGTTTCTGTGTGTGTGTGTGTATGTGTGTGTGTGTGATATTGGTGTTCATGTACTCCATTATGTGTGTGTGTGTCTCTGTATATGTGAACATGTGTGTGTGTCTCTGTCTATGTGTGAGGAAGCACGGAAGTGCATTTGCTTCAGAAAGCGTGATCCTGATTTTGTGATTGCGCAAATGCATTTGTGTGGGCGTGCTTGAGTGCGTGTGCATCTATGTGTATGTGTGTGTGTGTGTGTGTGTGTGAAGTTTTGATGCTTCTCTGTCAGGCCTGGCTCGGTTTGCTCTGTTCGTTTTTAATGACGCCTCCAGGGAAGCTGACAGTCGCCGTGTTGAGCGCACAGCCTTTGATGTGAGTGATTATGACATCACAGACGTGCAGCGGAGAGGAGCGGAGGAGTGGGGATCTGTGCTCTTGCTTTTTTTTCACTTCCCACTGGCATATTATTTAGAAAGAAGTAGGGAGAGAGAGAGACAGAGAGGGGGAGAGATTAAATATTTGGCCAAAACCAGAATGCGATTTGGCATTCACACAGAATGTGCTGCCGATTGATGTTTTTGCCTTTGTTGCTATTGTTTGACACAGTGCAGAATATATGAGCACAAGGCAGCCTTTTTTAAGGACACTATCCATACATCTTTAAGACAAGGTGTGTATTGGTGATGTAGTCCGAATGACTCTGCATGGTGTTGCGCCAACAGCAAATTAATTTAACCAGAGTCACGAGCAATCACCATTGTTTTAGGAGGAAATGCTAATTAGCCATGCTATTGTCAGTACAGGACAGTCTCAGGTTTTCATTTGATCGATGGTGAGTGTTAACTAAACAAAAGTAATTCCATAGGACAGACCTAGATGCTCAACAAACCCTGAAGCTAAGCACTCAGGGAGGGAGACAAGGAGACTGTCTTTTGTTGCTGGTGGAGGTGAAGCCAGCAAAACAGAACAAATGAGTTCATTAGGAACAGAACAGGACTTGGCCCTGGGAAAGGCAGTGGGACGTTTTATGGCACAGACTACTACACCCTCCTTCCTCCTTTCCTCTTTTCTCTCCTACCTTCTTCTCTCCCTCCCTCCATCCTCTATCTAACCCCCCCAACACACACACACACACACACACACACACACACACACACACACACACTGCTAAAACCCTGCAAACCTTG
>CABFOQ010020117.1:8190-19030 GCA_900660455.1 Gephyroberyx darwinii
GTCCAGTTCTGAGCGTCGGAGAGGGGGGTTTCTGGGAGGGCAGCGCCCATGGCCAGGTGGGCTGGTTTCCAGCCGACTGCGTGGAGGAGATCCCCGCCAAGGCCAGCGAGGAGAGGAGCTGTAAGTCTAACTACCTGGGGGCGGGTGGCGGTGGGAGGTTTGGACGCCGACTTATGTAGGACACACACGAGTGGCCAACATCCAGTTTTGGAAAGAGAGGGAGAGACAAAGGCAGCGAGCTAAGGCTGGTCGCTGTAGCTTCCTGAGGCACTGCAGCAGCATGCGGTGCCTTCTTTCTCCGGTGCATGTGCCGCATGCATCATCAGGGGCCTCTCTGTTCCTCTGTCTGTTCCTCTTTCGGTCTCTTTCTCCCTCCTCAGGCTGTACTACACGAGGCTAAGCGCTACATTGCCCTGCTAACTCAGCTGTGCTCTGATGTCCTCTGGGTGCATGCTAATGAACATATCACGCCATGCTCTATCCCCCATAAACGTCACATTCCCCCTGTCCTTACGTTCTCTTTTGCTATTGCCATTCTCTCTTCCTCTACATATCTCTCTCTCTCCTCTGGCTGTAATGAGGCCCGGCAGTAGAGTCTATGAGTTGGAATGGTGTTCTCCTCCGGTCTGTCCTTGTTCCATGATCATGATCTTCTATTCTCTGTTGTTTAATTATTGACATTATCACAAAGAGCACTGTTGCCAAAGTCAACCCCCCCTACACTCACCCATGCTCTCCGTCTCTCCCCTTTCCTGCTCTTAGGAGTATGTCAGCGATGATAGAGGCAGATGGGGAGCAACATGTTCCTCTTCTCTCGCTGGCCATTTGCCTTCTTCTGGGTGGCTTATTTTAAAGCCTAACCCAAGGCCATTGGCATGGGGAGCATTTCCCACACGGTGCCAGGTCCAAATTGCCCCTAGGTCTCCCTCCAAAGAAAGCCTGTCAGAAAATGGGAGCACAGTATGGTGGCTTGCAAAGACCCACTCAGAGGCAGCCTTGGCCAAGGCCATGGGCCAAGCACGTGTTTGCTGCAATTAGACAGGCAGTGAATGGCTTGCATTGGATGCGGTTGTGGCTGAATGGTCAAAAAAAGTGATGTGAGGAAAGAACAGATAACTACAGAATTATATTTCTGTCTAGCAAACGTGAGAAACGGGCAGTCATAGGTGAGTTCAGCCCAGCTACTTTGATCTATCTGCTCCACCATCGGTCCGCTTATGTATCATTTCAGCCATCTATCCCTCATCCATCCATCTATCATTTATCCATGTGTTAATTATCCATCTTTGCCCTTCCATAGATCCATACAGGAAGGGTTTCTGAACTTGATTCTTTTCATCAGTCAGACCTCCAGTCCTTCCATCCATCCATCCCTCTTTTAACATGTTACCTACTTTGGGTAGATCTCAGTGGTTCAGACACCACTTGTTTTGTGTCCGTCTCTTTCCAGTAGAATCAGGGTTATAGTTTACCGGTCAGTAATGTGAAAGTAAATTAGCGCAGAATGCTAGTATTTATCACTTATCATTTTGTGTCCGGTTGTACTGGTGCTGTGTTGTCACATGCCACAGACATGTGCTAATTATTGCATAAATCTGATCAGTGAGGCCCATTAAGGAAGTCATTAATCTGATCTTTACCAGACCACTACTATGTGGAGAGAGCCTATGGGATGAATAGGAGAACCAATCATGAGAGGCTTCTTTGTTTCCAAAGAAGATAAAGATTGTAGTGAGCTGATTTTCAGTGAGAGAGAGCATAGAGAGATTTTGACTTTCTGTGGGATCTGTGACAATAACTATGTTTCCATTCAGCAAATGTTATGCAAACTTTTGAAATGATGCAAAAAAATAAAATGCCAAGTAGGGGCATTTCCTGGGTTGAAGTGAGGAACAGGCTTCCACGATGTCAAGAAAACACATCCACAAGTAAAGTGGAAAGTGTTTGAAGAATGGATTAGTAGTTGTTAATGTTTAGTGTCACCTAATGTTGGCCATATTTCATGTGTTCTAAGTAACGGTCTTAAAACCACAAGGGTCACTTTATACATGGGAGAGTCAGCAGGTATGATATTTCTGGGAGGTCGTGGTGGACAGATATTTTACAGACAACATCATTACATCATTACAGACAACGTCCATTCAATGTCTAATTCAGTACATCACAATTAGTATAAAAATACTTGAATGGAATCCCAGCTACTGCCTTTTGCTTGGTAGCCAATAATGGGATTTCTTTACCAGCTCAGCGAGGTTGGGGGGGTCAATCCCGACACATAGAATAGGACTAACCTGACTCAGTTGTGGTGGCTTCCTGGTCTGACCCATGACGCCTAGACCTGCTTTACCAATGGGTTCTGTGTGTGGAGGCTGTGTGGATTTCCCACTGTGGATTCCCTTGGGTAGCTTCTCAAGCACTCACAAGGGTCCAAACCTGAGCAGGGTTTAATCCCACAGTATTACATCTATTGAATTAGGAGGATTTGGAGCTGAAGGTGTTTTAGTTCAATCAGTCTGTGTGTGTGTGTATGAGAGAGAGAGAGAGAGAGAGGGAGAGAGAGAGAGAGATAGAGAGAGAGAGAGAGATAGATAGATAGATATACACTCAAGATATACACTCAGCGGCCACTTTATTAGGTACTCCTACTCGTTAACGCAAATAGCCTGCTCTTCCAAACAGTGAATCATGTGGCTGCAACTCGATATCTAAAGCATGCAGACATGGTGAAGTGGTTCAGTTTTTTGTTTCGACCAAACATTAGAACGGGCAAGATGCTGATCCAAGCAACTTTGACTGTGGTGTGATTGTTGGTTCCAGCATCTCAGAAACAGCTGAACCCTCCTGGGATTTTCACCACTACAGTCTCTACAGTTTACAGAGGATGGTGGAGAAACTATCTAGTAGGTACCCCTACTAGATAGTTGGGTACCTAATAAAGTGGCCGCGGAGTGTATATTGTTATGGTGCTCTTGACCTTGCACACAGATGCACACACACACTGGGCCTACCGTAGAGTTGAGTATAAAAGTAGTAATAATAGTAATAATGGTAATAGTACCACTGATTATAGCGGAACCACTGCTAGCCCCATTCTTTGCATCAGTTGCCTTCTTGGAAATGCTAGAGGATTTCATAGAATCTGTTGTGAGGTTGTACAGCACTTACAACCACTGTGGGTGGAGGGACAGGAAGATAGAAATAGGAGAGAGAGAGCAGAAAAGAGGGAGGCTTGCTTTTGTAATCATCCTCTGTTAGATGCATCCAACACTCAAGCTATTATTTTCTTGTTTTGTCAGGATTGAGAATGTTGTTTTCCGGATTACACAATTGTTTTATGTACAAAACTGCTCTGTCCCGTTACGTCAAAACAAGCGCAGAATGAGTCCCACAGAGAAAAGTCTTGTTTTTCAAAATAATGATTAAAATGTTACAACTGGGATACGTTTCATATCTGGTCTGTAACTAAAGCACTTTTCCTGAGATGATCACAACATCAAATGGTCTAAAAAAAGGGGGGGGGGGTTACTAGAAATTGAAATTTTCTACATTAGGTGAAAGAGGGTTGTGTGCAGAAGACCAAAAAACAAATGGATGTCATCAACTTGAAACAACATTGACTCTGACGTTCTGCCCACTGAAATTGTGTCCCGAGTTTTTGTCAACACCATCAGATTTTTCTACGGAAAACTCAATCTATTGTCATGAAAACCCTTCTACCCGCCCCTGTTTGTGTTTCATACAGATGCTGGTAAGTTGCTACTGATATTGTTGCAGTCCTAGCCACAATCTGTTGAGATTTGTTGAAATACATTTATACATTTCAAGTAAGGGCTAAGCTAGCAACTGAAGGAAAGCAAAATACCTCCTGGTTACAACTCATGATTTAGATGGGAAAATATAAGACATAAGACATCAACACCATCAGGTTTTTTATCTGATACTCTTGACAGATAGTTGGCGCATTGCTAGCAATACTAATTTACTAGCTAATTTTAATGGTCATATAGACATTTTAAGTAACTTACTCACTTTTTGCCAGTAAAGATTGCTCTAGATTGATCCGTACCAGTATTAGCTAATAACAGAAACATTGGCAACGCCACATGGTCCCAAAATGATCAGTAATAAAAGTAAATGTATCCGATTTTGTCCTCACAATACAGTAGAGACACATAACAATCTCATAATGATTTCAACTTTCTGCTTAAAAGTGAGTCAAATCTCGCCTGTAATGGCATGCTTCCGCTACAGGCTCCTACTATGATCAGGTCATTGGTTGGGATATTGGATTTTGTTCAGCACAGCACACACACAAAAATGCAGTATCGAGTGAAGTGTTTTAGCCGATTTACGAAGCTCTAGATGGCACTCTGCTCCGAAGAGATAGATGACTTGTACTGGGGCAACACACAAATCTTAACAGTTACAGTAAACCGTCGCACATTAGCTTGTTTCCTTAGCATCAGATTTTGGGGTCGAGTACTGCTGAGCTATTTTCTATTAAAATACTTTGAGAAAATATGTGTCCTTGATTTTTAAGACAAAGTTACATAGTCTGGACTTTTAAAGAGAGAATTATTGAGGGAAGCACAATATCTGAACACAAAACTGTATTATACAATTGAACCTATTTCAATTGAGATCGGGGTAATGTATCAATTCATAGGCAGCTAATTTACTGTTGTTTAAGAGCACAGTAACATGCAATAAATAAAGTCAAGGAAACAGATATAGACACAAACCAGATCTGAGGAAGATTTATTTTATGAAAAAACTATGAAATCTGGAGGTTTTACTGAACCAGTTTGATAGCCAGTAGAGTGAAACAGAACAGAACATGTTTAAGGCTCATAGACTGTTTTTTTTAATTTAAAGTCTCAGTGTTCCTTAAAGACATGAATTAAACATTAGTTGAAACATTAGTGTTCTGACTTTAGCTTGTTACCTAACGTAGGTCACATAGATACTGTAGTAACTGAACTGTAATCCCACAGTAGCTACCTGAAGATGCATTATTGCTCATAAATCATCTTTCTTGCTCATTTTGTGTGTGTGTGTGTGTGTGTGTGTGTGTGTGTGTGTGTGTGTGTGTGTGTGACAGCACAGATGTGACAGGAGTTGAGATGAACACCCCTCTGAGCTGTCAGTGCCCATCTGCCTCTCTGAGACCAACACACACTCACACACACACGCATTCAGAGAGCAAAGTAGGAGGTAATAAGGATGGAGATTAGACTTTAGATTAAACTCCCCTCTTATTCTCCACCCCTCCACCGGCTTTGACACGAAGCGTCTGAGGAGCAGCCGTGGCCAATTCAGTTTCAGCGTTACACCTCTGCGCCGCACGCAAAAAGAAACGACTTTGAACGCTCACTTCTGAGAGTGTGTCTGAGTTTCAAATCGGCAGCTATAGCGCTCAAAGGGGAACGTGTCAATGCCTGTGCTTGGGAGGGAAAATTGCATCTTGAGTGTGTGTGTGTGTGTGTGTGTGTGTGTGTGCTCATGCTTATGCATATGGAACAAATACATGGAGACGCAAAATAAACAAAACAACAAGGAAGCTGGCAATGGATAGCAGACGGGGTCACACACACACACACACACACACACACAAGTGAAACGGAAGCTTGGAGAAAGACAAACAGCTGTCATCACATCACACAGACGATGAAGCGGCTTGAACGGGGAACACTTACTTCCACAACAAAGCCAGAAATCTACCTGCTAAGTTCTCACTCGCACGTCTTCACACACAAATTTCTGCAAATAAGATTGGCGGAAAGCTTATGGTGAACTCTCCCGTTCTTGACAGAAGTGTTGAGAATGTTGGCGAGCCTGTGGCAACGTTATTTAATGTTTCGCTTGCTGCACATAGTTGTTGCTGCGGATTTGAGGCCTGCGGTTCGGTATTACAAGGCTTCTCTCACACAGTGGGCATGTGGTTCTGTTTCTTTCTCTTTTCCTTTCTTTCTTTTGCCACATTTCTGGCAAAGTCCCTGCATCTAATATAATTTGTCAGAAAAACAATGGATGGAGCAATGGTTGATGACTAACAAATATTATCATTTGGTCAATGTAATTATTAGGAGTAGGTCACCACACTATCAGCTTAGAGGGAACATAGTCCTGAATACACCCTGATGTGATTTTATTAGATCTGGCTTCATATAGATTTTCTTCTCCATTATTGATTATTATTGATTCAGCCTGCAAGATCAAATTTGGCCACACTTGCTATACCTTCTTTGACATCCATGGGTCTCACTGTATGTGTTTAAATGTCAGTTGTGCTTGTGAGCGCTTTTGGCACTGTGGATTTCTGTTATATTCAGTTTTCTTCTTTCTTCTTCAGCTTTCTTATTGAAAGTCTGTCTTTGTCACGACGGGGAGCATAATCATCGATCATGAAGAAGAGTGACAAAAAAGAGGAAAATGAATAGAGAGGACTGTTGAGTTGGAGAACATCAGTCTGAGATCTAGACAAGGAGGCAAAAAAAAGACAGAGGAAATCTTGACAAGGCGCCAAACATCAGCAGCAGTGATACCATGAGTTTTGTGTGTGTGTGTGTGTGAGTGAGCCAGAGTCAGCAGGAACAACATCTGGTTCCATTAAAAAACTAAATAAGTCAATTACTGCAGCAGGCTGTGTTTGCCAACACAACAACATGGCCATTAGTACCAACTGAAATACTTTATTTTCATCCGTTTTTTAGTCAGTGTAGTGAGTAGTGGGTGATGAGGAAGACAGGAAAGATCTGGACTGAAGGATCAAGGCTGTTTTTATTGGGATTCTGAAAAACTGTATGGAGAGTAATGCTATATGTGTACCGACCATAATATATCTCATCGTGTCCCTTCACTTTGTCTCAGACATCTTGCTGTTCTTGTACCATGTGTGTCAGCATGTAATCTAAAACTATGGAAACTGGGTCTGGGCAGCAGCAAATAGTAAGAGAATACAGCAAAGAAAAATAGGAATAGGAATAGAGGAAATAGGAGACTACAATAAAACACCAGAATGTATTAAGTAGAAATAAGTGTGAACATGAATTACAGCGTGTATGCAAAACAACAGAAGTAGAAGGGGGGCAGAAAAGTATGTATAAAGATGAAAAAACTGGGTAACTTGTCACTCTCCAAAATATAATATAAAAATATACAAATAACTATATACGTGTAAAAAAAAAAAAAAAAGAAAGATAAACAAGTATATGCAATGTATAATAAAATGAGAGAAATTAGTATAAGAAAAAATATTGTTTTCACAACTGTAAGTTGCCAATATGATTCTGCACTGACGTTGCCAAGACAAATTTCTGTGCATTTATTGTGCTTGGCAATTACAATGTTTCAAACTTCTATAGAAAAGTATTCTCCCCAGATCAGCGTCAGTTAAAAAGTTATAAAGCAGTTGCAATGACTGATGTCTGAAAAAACATATCATTCATATTTTTCTGTCCACGTGTGGTCTACTGTTGTTGTTCTGCACTGTAATGAATATATTTTCATACTTTTCCTTTATTTCTATAAAATATGTTCTTGTGTTGTAATTAAAAACTAAGGTCAATGGATCTTGGGGGTCTAAGACAATGCCAAATAAAGTTGTGACAGAGAAGCTGTCACTGGCAGTGGGCAGCACTGGGTAAAGGCACTCCATATACACACTCGCCTACACAAACAGTCCCGGTTTTTTAGCGACTGCACACAATACAATGCTTTACCGGTCTAACTTGTACATTTTTCCATTTTCCCCACAGTTAAACATTAATGATACAGGTACCAGTTTAATCACTCCACCGTTTATTTTCATCTTGTTATTACAACTACCGTGATCAGGATTGTTTGCTGTCTGTTATTCTCTCCTTCTGGTGTGTGTAGTCAGGTGGTGTCCGCTGGGTCCTAAAGCAAGCCGTCATAACCGGGCTGGCTATATTATGCCATTTCCCACCTCACGCATGCGCACTGTTTTGGAATACACCAATATTTATCTTTTGTGGAGATATATTGCATTCTGATATTTATGCAGGCCTTTCATGTAATTACACATTTATAATGTCGTAAGTAATCATGTACATTATATCTATATACATAAATATACTGTAATGGAGGTAATATTTATTCTGATAGTTGGTTTGTTCTGGGGGTGGGGCCAGGAGTATATATATATATACACACAGGTTCCTCTCCAAGGAGAGGAGGTCAGGTTGTGCCTGTGTACTGCTGTTGCTTCCCTGTGGATTATGAATATTGTGTATCTGGACGTTGGTTATCCTTGGCTGTATATATGTAAATTGTTTTTTTTCCCTTTTTGGATACTCACTTTGCACATTGTTTTTTGGATTTTGGGAGCACCAATAAACCACCTTGCACTACAACTGCTATTTTGTGACTGTGCCATTTGTTTGGAGGGTTGAGACACGCCTCTCGGCTTACACTCCTTAAAAGTGACCAATCACAACAAGACATTTTACTGACATCACCAAGGTTCAAGAACTTTGTCACATACACACACCGGGTGTGCAGTGAAATGAAAAGTGGCAATGCTCAACGGGAATGTGCAAAAGCCAAACCATATGGTGCAAAACCAGACAGGATTTCTGGGTAATGAAGTCCTTCAAACCACCATGTTTGAAGTTACATTAAAAGTTGGCAGGATGATGAATGTTTAAGCGCAAGAGGGAGGTGGGGAAGGCGCTGTTTGAATTGAACAGACAGCCTACATACTGTCAGGTTGCACATCACATGAACATTTGATTCATTATACAGTAGAAACGTCACTCTGCTTTGTCTATGTGACTCGGGCATGTGGACCTCAGTGTCAGGCAGATGCACACAGGGTAAGGCGATGGGCAACTGCATGTACACAAAACCTTTAAGGTGTGTATTGAGTGTGGTTTGCAGAAAGTGTGTGTAAAGGCACATGTTTTTCCCAATCGCTTAAACACATTTCCTGAAAATTGTGTAGAAATAGTTTCCTTTTATTAAAGTTAAGGGGTTTTTTAGTCCCAAAATAGGTTGCAATTTTATGGCACATACAGTATAAAGACTGTTGCCATATTGTAAATAAACTGTGATAAACTCACAATCCAGCTTCCCAGAGTCATACTGTGAACTTATAGTTGATACTGCAACATTGTTAGAGTTCTGAGAATACACAAATGTTGCCCATTTTGGCAAAACTCACAGTAAATGCACTGATAAGTAAAATGAGAAACACTACAGTAACAAAATGTTTAGACTGTCTTTCTGGGGATGTAATGATGAAGTCAGTGCACAAAAACAAAAAGGTAACAAAGCAAATATTTATTTGTTACTGTAATACAGTAAAATATTCAGCTGACTGAACTAAAAATAGCTTTTCGTAGGCCCACAAAAAATAAATATAAAATGCGGTTTAACAGATCTACGTGTAAATCAGTCCGCATCCCGCTTCCAATCCTGATCAGGCCAGAGGACCTCATCTACATCAGCTGCGACGTTCTCTCTGGCCAAGCAGTGGGGCAGATCCACCCCCGGCATGCATCTGGGTGGATGTAGTCACATGCCTCCACCATTGCCTGGAGTAGGGCCACACGCTCATGGGGTTTGCGGTCATATACCTTCCACCGCCATGCTGAAAAGAATTCTTTGATGGGATTTAGAAATGGGAAATATGGTGAGGGGTAGAGAACTGAAAAATGTGGGTTGTTAGCGAACCAGTTGTGGACCAGAGCAGCCCGGTGGAAACTGGAAATTATCCCAAATGACAATGTAGTTGGGCTGCTCTGGTCCCTTTTCCTGCGGGGGTTCCTTGTGTTTCTTCAGGACACTATCTAATGTGAACAGGCTGACCTTGTCAATGTTTGGGAAGAGGACATCGTCTTGAATGACTGTCTTTAATTTCCCTCGGTGTAATGGCATTATTAGCCAACACCATGTTGATTATGGTGGCCTCTTGCTCATCAGTAAATTTCCAGCCTCTGCCATCTCTTGCTGGTTGTCTTTCTATTCTGTGAAAAGTATATACAGTATGGGCTACACATATTTCATAAATGTAAGACAAAACAACATTACACTATACATTTCTCTAAGCACTGTAGATAGCCATAGAAACCATAAAGTTAAATTACTGTAATTACTGTAGAGAGTATAGAAGACTATAGAAGGTTACTTACCTATTCTCATCTCTAAATGCCCGGATAACTGAGGCTACCGTGAAGCAGCTTAAATTCAGCTGGACTCGCTGCCCAGCTTCGGTCATTGTTAGGCCATGATTGAGTACAAGTTGCGTGGATTTCATTAGAAATATTGGCTGGCTGGCTGGCCCTTCTCCTGCTCTCACTCTTCCTCTCTATTCTCCATGCTGCTCCATTTTTTCCCCCCAACACAGTAGAGGTCACCTGAGGCCTCTTTTATGCTCTGACACATGATTGGAGTGTTTTGCCAATTGGTAATTAGGGTGTGGCATTTTGAAGGCCAGTGTTTTCCAGGTGAACAAAGTGTGCTAAATGATGCGATTTGTGCATAGGTTTTTGCCAAAACCTTGTTTGTCTTGTTGTTGATACATGAGCTTCAAGTTGGGGGGTCAAAAGCTGTACCTTCGCAGACCTTGCCCATTTATATTCAACATGACGACACTGGCCGTCCCTGTGTGTGTGTGTGTGTGTGTGTCTAGATAAAGGCATCTCTCGCCTCAGGCACATCAAACTCTCAGCATGTTAGGCTGAACTAACAGGCACCAAGCGGACACACACACACTCATACACACATTATCACAGAGCCCTATTTTGGCTAGACCTTGGAATGACCTCACACTATGAGAGAGAGAGAGAGAGAGAGAGAGAGAGAGAGAGAGAGAGAG
>CABFOQ010020119.1:9140-20186 GCA_900660455.1 Gephyroberyx darwinii
CGCGAGACTCTCCACTCACGTGGTTACGTTCGCCAACCCTCTCTCTCTCTCTCTCTCTCTCTCTCTCTCTCTCTCTCTCTCTCTCTCTCCCTCTCTCCCGCGCACACACACACACACACACACACACACACACACACACACACACACACACACACACACACACAAACCCACCTCTCCCTCTGAGGACTGGAGGAGAAGGTCTTTCCTACAGGAGGCCTTGAAGTCTCCTACTCCAGCGCTGACCTCCACCCCTCTGGGGGCCTCCAGGCTCAAGGTCCGGGTTGGGGACTCCAGCCTGGGAGCAAGAAACACACTTCAACCATACTGGTGAAAACACTGGAAGCTCAATAACCACCAACAATGTTCGCAATCCCCAGTCATCTTCCCAGTAGCCACCAGTAGAAGATACAAATTACAATGCATCAGTTTAGAAAGGCTGAATGAAGACAGATTATGTCACCAAAATATTGCGAGAAAAGTAAAAAGTCGAAAAGCGTTCTTTGTCCATGAAGAAATTATACGATTGAAAGTCTCCATCATGGTTGTATGACCATTAGTTGATGCATTACAAGATTGTCAAGTGCATTTCTTTGTTCTCATCTGCAGGCGTCATGAAAATATGACAACAACAAACAATAACAACTTTTAACAACTTTCTTTTTCTTGTGGGTGTGTTTATTGGCTTTGACCCAGCTGACTGAAAATAAAAAGTGTCTTGCTCAAGGGTACAGTGGCAGGGTCAAGCTTAAGCGTTGGATTAAGGAACACTGAGGATGACCTGAATACCACTGCCAACCTCATATCTCATATCTCAAAAAACACAATTTGTGTAAATACGTTGGTTTCTTTTTCTATGCTCTCGCTTTATTTGAGAAGTGTTCTTGTTTGAGTTCGTAATCTCTCACATATAAATGTAGATAGAGATCCATTGTGTCAATATTTGTCCTTGTACACAGAATACACCTGCAAAAGAGAAATCTCCCCTCACAAAGCTGCTCTGCGTTGCTCAGGAGCACAATGGAGAGGCTTGGCTTCCACTACCCCTGGTTTTTCTACTTTGCCACTCACACATACACACACGTGTATGTGTGAGTGGCAAAGTAGAAAAACAACACGAGGTGAACAGACAGCATGGCGGCTCAAGATAAGCGCGGTGCTTTGCTCAAGGGCATGTTGGCAAGCGAGACGAAATAAGCATTGCACGTTGGTCGGAGTGGACGAAACCTCTATTTATAGAGATTGATAAACAAAATGAAATAGCGCCTTAGCAGACGAGATCGAGTTGCAATAACGCTATTGCTCGGGGACCCTTTGGCAGACAGGCTTCGCTCAAGTGCACTTTGGCAGGGGTGTCCGTAGAGCGCTCTAGTGGGAGTTTCGAGGGATAGAGTATGCAAGGTGTAGGGAAGATGAACTAAAACTCATGACAAATACTAGTAAGCTTCAGCATGGGCGCCGTGGCCAAGAGCACTTTGGCTGAGGGTGCTTCGAAGGCTCAGGGTTTCAATCTGGAAAAAACAAACATTAACAGCAACAAAGAAGCTCCCTCAGCAGGTGACTGAGGGTTCGGCAGTAAAAGATGTTTGTAATTCAACAATTCTCCACTTTCTGCTGTCTTTATTTGCAGGGAGTTTATGAGGTGTTGAGGCAGAACGTCCACCTTGTGATTTAATCAAGTTGAGTCGATTGAAAGTCTTGAAATGCTAACTTTATTAAAACAAGTGAAGCACTCCCCTAGTAGTAAGATAATGTCACTCCAATCAGGTCATTTCTTGATAAAAGGAGGTTTGCATTTGAAACAAGTGACATTATCTCAGTCTATTGAGAGATTTTTTGTCACGTTTTACAGATAGGATTTTATGACTGGTCTAAATAACTTCTTAAAGAAGATATTTTCTCTGGTGTAACGAAAATCTACATTAAAGGGAAAGAGAGTGTGAGAGAGAGAGAGAGAGAGAGAGAGAATGAGAAAGATGGGTGGAGGGAGTGAGAGGGAGCGAGAGAGAAAAGGGAGAAAGAGAGAGAGAGAGAGAGGAAAACAGAGGAAGAGAGACGGATAAGGAGAGAGAAAGAGATAGGGGGACATTTGGCTAGCAAGTGTGGGAGAGAGAGAGAGCAGAAGAGAGAGGGAGAAAGAAGGAGACAGGGAGAGAGAGAGAGAGAGAGAGAGAGAGAGAGAGAGAGAGACTGGTCCTCTCTTTGCGGTCCAGTCGATAGCAGTGATGTTCTGCTGGTTTGACAGCAGAGGCAATTACAGTGATGCTGCTGCAGGCTGGAACCAGCTCTGATAGGCAGGCACACACATACCGGCTACCCATCTTTCACTCTGTGTCTCTCTATGTCTCTCACCCCTCTCTCTCTCTACACGATAGCGCCCGCCTGTCTTTACCCTCCATCTCTGTTTTCTTCACAAACATGCCATCTACCCATCTCTCTGTATCTACTGTATTCCTTTCTCCTTACTTTAAAAAAAAAATCGCTTCTATCTCTTTCTCACCCACATACACACAAACATGTTGGTGCTGTCGGGTGAAAACCTTGCATCTCCAACATGTCACCTTCCCAGGGACTAACAGCTTGATCACTGTGCACTGTGCTATTTTCTTGAGTTTATCCAGTGGTGGCAGGTTTAGGTTTGCCGAAGGGCAAGTTTAACAGGGTAGGGGACTCTTATTTCCTGTGCCGTTAACTTGCTTAACTCCAGTGTGCACAACCTTGACCACTATGCTGCATGCTCTTGCTGTGATTTTTGCTGGACGTCCACTCCTAGGGAGAGCAGCGATGGAGCTGAATTTTCTTCATTTGTATCCAATCTCTCTGACTGTAGACTGATGGAGGTCCAAGTCTTTGGAAATTCTTTTGTAACCTTTTCCAGCCTTATGAGCCTCAACAACTCTTGTCTGGAGGTCCTCTGAAGGTCCTCTCACCTGACCTCAATGACCTCCTTTCATAGAAGTCATTATTCTCAAGGTTCACACACTTTTTCCAGCTGAGGCTGTTAATATTTGAATATGTTCAATAAAAACCTGTAAAAGTACATTTTTGTGTGTTATTTGTTAAATCACAGTGTGTGTTTATGACTAAGATGATGATCAGACAACTGTAATTTTCAGCTTCAGACATTGCATTCCTAAAATGTATTCAAAAATGAGATTTTGAGTTTGCACCTCACTATGAAAGCATAATAGACTGTCGTTGCTACAGCTATGATGCATCATGGAAAAATATCAGAAGAGAAGAAAATGAGAGGTGAAATAATTTGCTTCTTAAAATAGTTACGCTTAAATCTAAGTTTAAGTTTCCATATCTAACAAACAAAAGTAGCTTCATATTCGGGTGTAATAATATTATGAGTTAGTGAAATATATAGAGGCACAACCTTTGATTAAATATAATTAGTTTTGGAATTGGATTTAATCGGTTTTCTCTTACAGTAAAGATGGATGAGGAGTGCTAAGACATAAATAGCCCTTAACGTTTTATATCTTCATTGATAACTGTGTCTTCCTTTATCTTTTGCTCAACCGGAACTGAACGAGAGCAAGAAGAGGTTAGAGACAAAGGGAGATAAGGGGAGGAGAGAACTAAGAGGAGGCGAGAGATTCAGTTAGAAGGGGAGGAGAGAGGAGAGACAGACGGCACACTACCATATATCACTGTCAGCCTGTCCAGACTCGTCAAAGTGTTTATTATGCTGCATCATTTAGACCTATGTATGTGCACGTCAAAGTGCACCAGATTGATGCTTCTTTTTTTTTTTTGGAGTGTAAAACTCCTAACAACACCCCTGGTATTTATTAGAGGGCAGTCAGAAGGCCAGTGTCAATGCGGTTTATTCTAATGCTGTTCTCTGCACGGTCGTGTTCTTAATTTATGACTCTTGTGCCGTCGTATGTACCTTAGGTGATTTATGTTTATGCATCCGGCTAGAAAATAGAATTTCCACTCAGGGACAAAAAAAAAATTAAATATGGATTTGAAAGCGTTTTGTGGCACCTCAGGGGGAAAAGTCATGTGTCATAAGCCCAGTCTGAGGGGGGAAGTTTCCTGGCACAGATCACGCTCCAGGCAGGATTCAAACAAAAACGCTCACCTTTAATCATTAACTGAAATACAAGGTAACACACATAATAATCATATATAAAATAAAAATATATTAAGTCTAAAGAGAGCTTTCAGCAGCCCCCCTGGATAGTCTCTGCCCGGGATTGTGAAATCATAAGTCCTTATAAGTCCTTGAGGTGAGGCAATCAACCCCCCCCAGGCAAATTAGTAATGCCTCTCAGCTGGGGCAAGATGGCTGACTGGCTGTTGTCAGCTGGGGGATGTAGTCTTTTCCTACAGTTTCTTAAGCACCAAAGGTGTTTTTTTTTCTCTACCCATAGAGAACCATGCAATCCTTTACGTGAAGTTAAAGCGTCAAAATAACAAAAACTGGAGTTCCGAAGTTTCAAGGCATGGCACATGGCATATATTTCCTTTCAAGGCAGGAGTCTATGGAGCCCGGGAGGGAGCATGGAGTGAAAAAAATTGAAGGTTGAAAAAAAAAAAGATGTACTTTTGCAAGATCTCCCAAAACTGGTCAGAGTACACTTTCCGACGAGTGTCCCCTTGCGCTAAGTATTCTCTTCAGATGTCTCTCACATGTGAAAACCGTGCTGACTGCCAAGCACTGATTTAATGTCTGTATATTTGAGGCCAATCTCAAAATAAAATTCTATGAACCTCTCCCACGGGTGCGTGCGCTCCATTGTTGTTGTTGTTTCCATGGTGCCGAACTGACCCGGAGGTACATTGACCTCAATTAAAAAGTTTTGCGGGATCTCGCAAAAGTACATCTTTTTTTTTTTTCACCTCCATGTCCCTCCATAGGATTCTCCACTGTTTTGCCTTACAGAGTTTTGTTTTGGCTTCATTTCCTCCGATTGCCCTCCTTCACAGATACATTACCTACGTTTGCATCCAACAGCTGAATGCATTTTAAGCAAACTTTTGAAATGTTGCGAAAAAATGAAATGCAAATCAGCTGGGTTGACGCAAATAAATCCTCTTCCTGAATGTAGAAATATATAGAAAAACATTTATGAGGAAAAACTGTTTGAGCTAGTGCTATTTTGAATCGGTTAAGTTATTACTTTTTCATGTCAGCTAATACTGGCCATATTTCTTGATGTCTGAACACCAAAACAAAGAAATGCAATATTCTAATGCAGCAACATAATGGTGGAGCCACGATGGAGACTTGTACATGATGGGAAACCCAACATGGTGTCAGTATACTAGTGTGCCCTCTCTCTCTTTGTCATAAACTAAATTGGGCTTTGTTCTGCTTCCGTACCTTTTCTCTCTTTAACTTGGCAATATCTGTCTTTGCACACACACGTAGACAAGACACACATACACACACAGACAAACAGATGCACATACACTGCAAAAATGACCATCCTAACACGTTATTTAGTCTCATATTCAGCCTTAAAATCTTAAAACAATGGGAAATTATACCAGTGGGGTGAGATAAAACAGTTTCACTTGTTCCAGAAAGTGTCAATAACTTGAAACAAGGCAGAATAATGCAGATCAGGAGGTAGAGCGGGTCTGCCTCTATTCGGAAGATCGGCGGTTTGATCCCCGGCTCCTCCAGTCCGCATGTCGAAGTGTCCTTGGGCAAGATACTGAACCCCAAATTGCCCCCGAAGCTGCGTCTTCGGTGTGTGAATGCGTATGAATGGTTAGTCTCCCCTGATGTGCAGGTTGGTACCTTACATGGTAGCCCCTGCCATCAGTGTATGAATGTGTGTGAAAGGGGTAAATGAGAATGTATTGTAAAGCGCTTTGAGTGGTCGAAAAGACTAGAAAGGCGCTATATACCGGTAAGTACAGGACATTTACCATTTACCATTTAGATCACTCCACCAGTATCTAGAAAATACCACTTGATTCGAGAAAAGTCTTGCAACATGTGGAAACAAAAACACCATGGGCAGATTTATTCACTTGTTTAAAGGAAAACATGAAGTTAAGAATCAATGCAAAATGAAATGACTTGAGATGGACATGTCTTGCATTGCATACACACACAAACTACTACATTGACATTTTTATACACACACACACACACACACACACACACACACACACACACACACACAAAAACATGCACACATCTACATGGGCCCCCTCCCTGTCCGCATTGAACTGAGCATCATATCTTGTGCCTGCCAGGCCAGTGAAAAGCAGAATTCATCAATGCCATTGATTTTCTGCTCCTGCTTTTCTCCTGCAAATATGACACAAGCACAAATGCTCACTTGCATGCTTACACACACACACACACACACACACACGCACACACAGCTACATAAAGTTTCTGGTCAGGCCCCTGCATGGGTGTGTTTTTTTCATGGTGCAGATAGCGGAGTCGGCAGCTAAGCCGTTATCTCTGCAATTCATTATTATTAGAGAAAACTGTCTTGCCTCCCTCTTCCTCTGTCTCCCCGCTCTATCTCCTTCCAATTCTTGTTCAACCCCCCCCCCATAGATCTGTTTTGACCTTCAGGCGCGACAAGGCCATTTTATACTGCATCCATATTTGTCCAACCTGACAAGATAAGCAGGACAGAAATGCATCACCATGAAATGGGTTTTATCTTAATTCATTTTTGGGGGGGGAAAAAACAGAGGGAGAGAGGATGGAGGGATGGTATAAATATAAATAAGAAAAAGAGAAAGGAACGAGGGAAGGGGGAAGCAAATGATACAAAATCAATCAAAATCACTGATACATGTATCATTGATTTTGAGCTCTATTTTATAAGGACTACCATACGAAAGCACCTGTAGGCAACATGGCTGGGGAGTTTTGCGATACAATCAACAATCCCAAGTACCATTGCCAATTGAATGCTTTGTCCCATTTGCTAATCCTTATCCTTGCTGAAAGCAATATTGCCATTTCCATTGCCTTAAAATACCATCTATCATCTGGCATGCCCTCAAGGCACAATTTCAGCTTGATTTGCATCACTGAAACTGAGCTGAACGGGGCATCCCAGGTCAGTTTGTGTTCACCTGATTGAGCTGCAGTCGAAAACCAAAAACCTCAAAACGCTGCTTGTAAGCAAACGTATCCTGATGGAGTTTAAGGGCGCACTCACACTAGGCCATCCATTCCGTGCCCAGGCACGGTTAACGCCCAAAGCCCAGTTCGTTTGACTAGTGTGATCGCTCCGAACCGGGCCCGGGCACGGTTCACTTGGAGTTGGCACAGTGTGATCGTTAATCGTGCCGGAGCACAGATCCCGAACATGTCAATGATGCGACTGTCCCAGAAAATCGATGATTTATTGATGAACGTGAATTGTAGTCGGGAGTAAAGCCGCAAATTCCTCCATCAATGTCAGCTGTCTGCGTTGCATAATCGATAAATCTATAAGGCATGTGAGAGGTCCGTGTGTCACCGCACCCAAAGAGACTCCAAATAAGCCACAAAGTAAAATGATGAACTCCACTGTGCTGTGCAAAAGCGCTTTTCTTCAACACAAGAAGTTGGATCGTGATGACGTAAGCGTGCCCGGGCCCAGAACGTTTAAGTGCAGTGTGAGCGCAGGCCAGCGGGGGAGTGGGGGGGGGACAATCATGCTCCGGCACGGTTCAAGCCAACCGGCCCTAGTGTGAGTGCGCCCTAACAGAGGCCATGGGATTAGTCTTAATCTCAGGCACACAAACAATTTATGAACCTAAAGTCAGTCAATGCATCAGCAGGACAAATCTTTATGGATTTTCTTGACTTCACAAGTAAAATTAAATCACAAAGAGAGGACTGCTTATGAGAAACTCCATGTCTAATGGTGCTACGAAGGCCTTGGCTAGCTACACTGTTCTTGCAAAGTTGCCTCCGACTACCTTGAACTTCACAAATTCCGCCGTGATACGACATTCAGGAAGGATAAAGGTCAGATTATGTAAGTGCTAGAAAAGCTTGTATTTCAGTAGGCTTAAATTTGATGTCTTCAATGTGTTTTTATTCCACAATCCCTCCTTCAATCAGAGAGATTGACAAGAGTTCTTTAAAGGATCAGTGAGTGCTGCTGAAAATATAATCACACCGAACCGCAGTAAAGCACTGCGGGGAGTTAGACTCTTGAATAACGCATTGATTTGTATTTAACGTGTCATGTCGGAAGATTTGAAGTTGTAAAAAGAGGACAAGATAGCTAAGTCATAATGGACTTGTATAATCCTGGAAAGCTCTCCTCTACTCTCACACTACATAAGCCATTTTGAATACCAAGGTCATGGCTGTTTTAATGCTGATATTCTTGTCTTTTGGATAAGAAGCCCGTGATTTATCTGCAATTCAGCAATGTCAAAGTTATTCCCCTCCATCCTGACAACTCAGAACTCCAAACACATTAGGAAAAATCTTGGGAAACTTTAGGAAAATGTATGTTTTTGCAGCATAACAGCATTACAATTTTTGATGGGGTTCCCCTTTAAATAACATTGAAAATTCAAACATGCTGATAACATGTCTTTTAAGTAACCAACAGAAAGAGGCCCTTCACCTATCTGCAACTCAGAAATATAAAACTTATTTTCCTTAATCTTGAATGCTCCTAACTCTAAATTCATTAAAAACAAGTGATGTGTGCTTTCACCCTTTCTACTTCTTGGCAATTGCAATAGGTGGCACACACAAGGTTTGATGTCACGTGTATATTAGGCCTGGGTTTGAGGTTGAAATTAGCAAATACTGTATATTTGAATGTTTCCTGGTTAGCTGTCAGAGCTGTATACTTTTGCCTGGAAAAAAATAGGAGTTACACAGAGAATGTAATTAGTGGGATCCACATAGTTGAAGGAATATAATCAGTGAAATAAGATGAAACAAGAACACGTCTTCTAACGTCACTTTAGGTCCTTTTATTTTTGCAAGACAGTAAATGTTTTATGAATCACTCAGTGTGAAGCCCTTAGAAATTATTATTTTATGATATCAGTAACAAATTGTTCTAACAGCAACACTTGAAAGCAAATTATGTCAGAAAATGAATCTTTAGAAAGCACAGAATCAGTGAAGCTAAATAAATGAGATAATAAGCGGCATGATTTAGATAAAGCCGACAATAGTTTCCCCCAACTTATATCCAATGAGCCATCACACATCTCAGTGTAGTTTCAGAAACAATAGATATAGTTGATCAAAAAACTGCCAATCAGGAACAGTTAAATCAATAGGACTGCCTACAGGACTGATCTACAGATATGAACGATTAAGATTAAACATCTTTAGGGCAAGACTTTAGGGCTCAATAGATATAGATGAGCCACATAAAGCCAATTCGGAAAGTGGGGAGGGCTTAAATGATCACCAATCGATAGGAAACTCTCTCGCAAGTTTGACAAACCATCACTTATCAATGTAAATTTGGGATCAATAGATATAGATGATGAAAAACAGAATATATTTTTTCAAATTTCTGGGATGGACCAACACATGGACAATAAATGGACAATAAAAACAACAACAACCATTTTGAAAGAGGGAGGGGCTTAAATCACATTACGAATTGATAGGTTTCCTGAGTCTGATGAGCTATCACACATGTTAATGCAACTTCGAGATCAATAGATACAGCCAATCAGGGAAGTGGGAAGGGGCTGAAAATTGTTGGCACAGATTGATGGCCCGACGTACCAACCTAAACTAGCTGCTAAAAATCTTGGGAAACTTTTTTACAGTTCCTTTGCCTTTGCAGAACATCAAAATAAAAGTCCATCTCTGACGGAATTCCCCCCTTTGTTTTCAAGTAAGCTTGAAAACAAACATGCTGATATTGTCTTTTTTTATGATCAGCATTTTATTCAGGGTTTATGAAGTAAATAACAGAAACACCTCAACACCATGAAACAGCGAATCTGGGAGGAAAAGAAAGCAAACAAATAATAATAGGATCAATTCTATAGTAAACCCAATGAAGTACTGAGCAAAGAAAAGTAACAATAAATGAAAAAGGAAATTAAAAAAGGGAGGCTGGGCTACGCAGTTCTAAGAGGGTGAGGGCATGTGTGAATGTGGGGAACTGAGCTTATAAAATAGTTCTCTCTTTTACCAACTGAGAAAGACAGTATGCTGCTATTCTACTACTACTACTACTACTACTACTACTACTCTCCCAATGCCTTCCAGTGTTGGACGAGCAACTTCCTACCCAGCATGATTGCAGCATGGGCCCAGTCAGAGTACATTGAGGGAAGTGTATCTTTCAAGATAGAGGGGGTTCTCCCAACAGAAATAGGCCAGGCCAAAAGGGAATTTCATTGCCAATGATTCTTTTCAATACACTTGTGTACTAGGTATCCTTATCCAGCAGCCTGTCTTAAGCTTAACCCTATACAGGTTGGAAGGTGTCCAACAAACCCTGTTCTGAATTGGATTAATCTGATGCCGGTTTCTCCTGACATGTTCTTGGAGATACCAAGAATAACAACCTCAAAGTTGCTTTTGATTGACACCTTTACTGATAAGCAAACCCCTGTTGCAGCTTCCATAGACGTAACACACATCACTTCCGGTGCGGCAGAGGATTTTTCCCAGGAAAGACATAATGGCTCCTAGGGGTTAAGGACAGCAAGTGTAAAAGCTTTCGTGAAATGGCTATGGGTTGAATCACTATTTTATGCTATCACTTGGCAATAGAGAGTTATTATTGTATGAAAAAGTTGCAGATTATTAGTTTAAACCAAGCTTGAGGACATAAACATGCTGATATTTTGGTCTCCAAGGCAACTATCAGAAAGAAACCCACGACCTATCAGCATTTCAGCAATCTCAGAAGTATCTTTCTTTATCTTGAGACCTCATAACTCAAAGTTCGGAGAAAAAAAAAAAAGCCTTTGGAAACTTTAGGAAAATGTATGCTTTTGCAGAATAACAACATGAAAGTCAATGCTGATGGGACTCCCCTTGAGAACAGAGTTCCTAAGATGGTCCTGAGATGTGGTGTGATTCTTTCATAACAAATTTCCTCATTTGGTGTTTCA
>CABFOQ010020125.1:0-12756 GCA_900660455.1 Gephyroberyx darwinii
CATGGACAAGTAGTAGTAGTAGTCGGTTTCAATGGGGAATTTTAGTGTCCCATGGTCTAAAGACTGTTTCAGAGGCTTTTCCACCCTGACAAGAATACAATTCTGGGGGAAACGCTGAATTCTTGGTCAAAATGGTCAAATTTAGCGATACTGAATATCAGCATAAAATATCAGCTATTGGCAAATTCAATACAAAAAATATCAAAGACCAAGAAGTTTCAAAACAGATATCGGTCAGACTCTACTCAAAAAATTAATGAAAATTGGAAATAGTTGCCAGTTACAGTTACCCTTTACAGGAGTGCATTGAATATAGATAGCTTTCCCCCCTTCCTTAGAGCTGATACATTCACTCTTTCGTCTTACATAATATGAAGGATTGATTTGTCTCATGTTAGTTGACAAAAGTAACTGGGAAAGATGGATGAAAAACACATTTTCCTCTCTTCATCACCTCTGTCTCAAAAGCAGGCCATCGCCGTCTAAATGAAGAAAAACAAAAACTAAGCCTTGTTTTTAGAATAAGCTTCTCTATTGTGGTTCCCTAATGCCATTTTCCTCCCTCAGGTCTGCCATTAATTTTCCGCCAGGACAATGGGAAGGCTGATGCAGGGGGCCAGTTTGAGGAGCATGAGTTGGCCAGGAGCCTCAGTCCACTGCTCTTTTGCTACACTGACAAGGAGCAGCCTGCCATGTAAGTGGGTGGCAATAACCAGTCCATTCCTCTCTCTCCATCCTCTGGATTATACATAATAACTGGATAGACGGCAAACAATGTACTGGCAGATTTTCTGCTTTAAAGCTGCACTTACCAAGGTTTTAATGCAAAAATACACCTGTCTTAACAGACTAAATCATGAAGTGGGCATGCAACAGTAAAGAATGTCCCGTCCCCAGTAATGGAGATGGAGACTTTGTTTTTTTGCAAAATTGATTTCTGGTGTTTGGTCACTGGTGGGAACTCTCCACACAGGAAGTGACAAATCGAAATTTAAGAGCCAAATACAAACTGTTTCCTAAACAGGAGTGAGTGAGCGCTCTGTCCAGAGAAAACTGACCAGCCCTCTTCAGCATCTCCACCCCCACCACCCACTTCGAAGAAATTTAGGTCTAAGGAGTACCTAGTTTGCTGTCATCACATTACATGATTTCTGGGTAGTGAAGTCCTTCAGTTTCGGCATTATGCATTTTGTTGTCTACAGGCCTAACTAAGTGATAATTCAATAGACAATCGAATTATGACTTAGTTAGGCCTATAAAGTCCTTTTAAAGGCTTCTTCGTGATAAAGGGTTATATAAATAAACTTGAATTCAAAATTTCAAAAACACACTCAAAATCACTTTTATTTGTAAAGCCCTTCACTGTTACAGTCTCTAAGGGCTTCACAGTGCCCAGCATGTGAAACAATAAATGGTTAGTACACGACATCCCCCAGCCTTAGACTCTCAGAGGACAAGGAAAAACTCCCAAAAAAACCTTTTCGGAAAAAATGGAAGAAACCTTGGGAGGGGCTACTCTGAGAGGGATCCCCCTACCAGGACAGTTGGGCGTGCAATAGATGCCGAGTTTGGGCAGGAGTTCAAACAAGTTTATTGTGGTGGGACATCCAGATCTGATGTGGGGCATTACAGCAAACGGCAGCTCAGTCAGTGTCATCGTAGGACTAGGGGACCACACAGGCGCCAACACTGCCCAGATAGGAGAACGCAAACACCCGCTCAGTCAGCATCGTCCTAAGAGGGGGGACCACGCAGACACCAACTCTGCCGAGCTGCAGCCTGGAACAGATAGGAGACACACCCACACACACACTCTCACTCACACAGACACACATGACCAGCGTCAGTGGACAGGAGCAGCTAGACCTGGAGAATAGGACATGTAGGCAGGATGCTAGTGTCCATCGGCAGGACCCTGAGCTATGAGCTAACTGGTCTATCCTTACTCTAAGTAGAGACTGAGCCACTCCCTCAAGGCTGGTCAAATGATAGAGAGAATAAATGGGTTTATAACCTTGACTTAAAGATTTCAATAGAGCCTGCCTCTCTGATTGAGGTAGGCAGACTTCCAGAGATAGGGAGCCCGGTAAGAAAAGGCTCTGTTACATGCAGTTTTCTTTTTAACTGCTGCGATAGACAGGTAGCCAGTGTCCTGAGGTCTGAGGGTGTGTGGCGATTTATATGGTTTGATCAGATCTGATAAGTAGGACAGTACCATCCCATGTAATGATTTATATGTAAGTAGAAGCACCTTGAAGTCACACCTGGCCTGAATTGGTAGCCAGTGTAATGAGGATAAGATGGGCATTATATGGTCTAATTTTTGGTCAGGATTCTGGCAGCAGCATTCTGAACCAGTTGTAGTTTTTTAGTGCGGCCAGTAGGTAAGACAATAATCGATTCTCAATGATACAAAGGCATGTACTAAAATTTCTGCATTAGCATCTGTTAGCATGGGTTGAATTTTGGCAATATTGCCAAGATGATAAAACACTGTTTTAGTGGTCTCCTTAATATGCAGCTGGAATGAGAGGGTATTCATATAAAATTTTACCCCAAGGTTTTTAACGTATGGGCTCTGGGAGATGACACAACTATAAAAATGTCTTCTATTTTCAAATAAATGTCTATGTCTAGCTGGTCCTACAATCAGCATCTCAGTTTTGTAGTAGAAAATTTAGTGACATCCAACATTTGACCTCCAATAGGCAGGCCTCTAGTTTTTGAAATTGGGTGTTATCGAATGGTTTGACTGGTATGTAAATTTGGGTGTCATCAGCATAGCAGTGGAAGTTAATGCCAAATTTGCGAATGATGTCACCAAGTGGTAACATATAGATAGAGAATAATAGTAGTCCTAGGACAGAGCTTTGTGGCACACCAAAGTCCATATTGCAACACTCTGAGGTCATATTGTTGTAAAAGACGCGGTGAGATCTATCGAGTAGATAGGATCTAAACCAAGAAAGTGCTGATCCCCGGATACCAATATAATTTTCAAGACGGTTCAAGAGTATCATATGATCAATTGTCAAGGCTGTTCAAAGGCTGCACTCAGGTCAAGCAGTAGTGCGGAGGTTGAGTCGGAGTCAATAGCTAATAGAAGATCATTGACCACTCTCGTGAGTGCAGTTTCAGTCGAGTGAAAGGATCTAAAGCCAAATTGAAAAGGGTCAAATAGGTTGTTTTTTGACAAAAAATCCGTAAGTTGACTGGCTACTGTTCGTTCAAGTATTTTGGAGAGGAACGGCAGATTCCAGATTGGTCTATAGTTCTGAAGTACTTCTCGATCAAGGTTTGTTTTTTTCGGTAATGGCTTGATCACAGCCTTTTTAAAGGCGGAGGGCACAGTGCCAGTGGAGAGCGACTGATTGATCATGTAGAGAATGGAGGGTCCTAGGGTAGGGAAAAGTTCTTTAAGCAGTTTAGCAGGCAGAGACTCTAGCATGCATGTCGTGGCTTTAGACGACAGAACTAACTTGGTGAGAGTGTCTAAGGAAACTGAATCAAACTGTGAGAAAAGACATTCAGGCTGGGAAACACCAAGTGAGCTATTCAGGGGTGAGACGGCACCACCAGTGGAGAGTATACTGGTGATCTCATCTCTAATCAGTGTGATTTTCTGAGTAAAAAAGAACATGAAATTATCTGTAGAAAACAGAGAGCTTTCAGAGGGGGAGGGATTCTGTGTTAGCTTTGCAACAGTGTCAAATAGAAACTTTGGGTTGTTTTTATTTGCACTGATTAACCTAGAGAAGTGTGCAGTTTTGGCTGACAAGAGTGCGCGTTTATAATTTAGTAAGTTATCATTCCAGGCAAGCTGGAAGACTTTGGTCAATCGCCATTTACGCTCTAGTTTTCTACAGGCTTGTTTAACTGCATGAGTGTTGTTAGTAAACCACGGTGCAAATTTCCTAGTGTGGTGTTTTCTAGTGACTAATGGGGCGATTGAGTCAAGAGCATTGGTTAGGCTAGCGTTTAGTTCATTGGTGAAATTGTCGAGAGCCAACATGACCAGAGAGTGGTCGAGAAAGCTGGGCAGTTTTTCATATAGTAACGAAGCCGTGGTAGCATTAATATGACGGCTGGTCTATGTATCTTCACACTTTTGGTGTTGGCAGATCAATTCAATCTCAAATTTAATTAGATAATGATCAGGTAGTGCGGGCACATAGGAGGAGATCACTAAAGCAGATACATGAATGCCACAGGCCAAAACCAGGTCAAGGGTGTTGCCGCCATGGTGGGTTGGTTCATTAACAAATTGAGTATCAATAAGATCTAGGAAGGCCTTACTGAGAGGATCCGCAGAGTTATTCAGGTGAATGTTAAAATCACCGATGATGAGAATATTATCAGTTCGGGTCACTAAGTCTGAGATGAAATTGGAGAACTCTTCTAAGAATAGCGAATAAGGCCCGGGTGGGCGGTAAAGTAGTGCTAAGTAAAATGACGGCAGATTCATAGCTATAGGGCGCAGAATCAGGACCTCGAAGGATGTAAATTCGTTGTTAGTGTTGGGATTAAGATTAAGGATAGGGTTAGATATCAGGGCAACACCACCACCTTTTTTCGTCTCCCGGGCAACCTGAGAACTAAGAAAATTTGGGGGAGAGGCTTCAATTAAGGGAAGAAAATCGTTTGGCTTTAGCCAGGTTTCACAAAGACACATCATGTCTAGATTATGTTCAATAATCAGACCTACTAATGTTTAGGCTTCCCTTATAATTCAAGTTTATTTCTATAGCAATTAATCACAAGCTATCATGCAGAGATGGGCCTGCCTAGATCTAGCTAGTAAACAATGACACAAAACAAGTCAAAATTTGTGAAACAGAAAATTGAAGCTCCTTTCTTCAGCTTCACCATCATTTATGTTGCACAGCATTCAATCTGTTAGGTGATAAAAATAAAAATTTAACAATCAACAGTCTGTTTTTCAAGGGAGCCATGGCCATCAATACAAGCATATGTTCCATACAAACAATAGTATAAAAGAATGTACAAAAGCAAGCAAAATGCAATCAAAGTCACACAGAAGAGAGCAAAGTAAAATTTCCCACATACGCAACAAATTGAAAGGGGAGGCCAGTCAACCTGAATATACAAGGTCCAAAGACGAGTTTCGAGTCTTACAGTCAGTAATAAACCTAAATGACACACAAATGCACACTATTTCAAAAGTGGCTTTGGTCGCTTTTGAAATGTTTTATGTAAAATATCATTCCACCACAACCTCTCAGAAATGTCATACTCTGTCTCTCCCATGTACAAGTCTTCATTGTGGTTACATGACCATTAGTTGGTACATTATAATACATACATATAGTACAAGAGTGAAAAGTCTTGCATAAAACTCACTTGGCAAAAAACTCACTTGGCATTTAGATGGAAACAGCTATTGCTAGAGCTCATAATTTTCTTATCCCACTTCCTCTTAATCTTTCCATCTATCCTCACCTGCCTTTTCTCTTTTCCCCCTCTTTGTGGATCCCAGGTGCACTATGAGAATAGGGAAAGGGATCCACCCAGATGGAGTTCCAGGCTGGTGCCAGGGCTTTTCCCTAGACGGAGGGAGTGGAGTCAGGGCAGTGAAGGTTATCCAGCATGGTAACAGACCTGGGCTCATCTACAACATCGGTAAGTTGTGACTGTCACAAGGAATACAGATGGACAATTATAACTGAGCGATACCGTTCATTGAATTTGATGTAATCGGAACATGTTATATACACAACTGGCATATTGTGATTCTGATTTTCCTCCCCAACTATCAAACTAAAAATTTGTCCAGCAGACCTTATTGTTAATGTCATAATATCACTGTAAAGCATTGTCAGTCATTCAACATTCCCTATCTGAACAACACAGGTATCAGTGTGCGGAAAGGGAAAGGACGCTACAGGGACACTCACATTGTGACTTTTGCCCCCCGCTACCTGTTGGACAACCGCTCCACGCACAAGCTTGCCTTTTCTCAGAGAGAGTTTGCAAGAGGAAAGGTGAGCGATGTAGAGATTCGCTTTTCAAATTAATGAGGGAGAAAAGACAACTCAGATTTCCAACTGCAGTTTAAATTTTATTTAATAATGGTTATGTCCTTTAGTCTGTTCTTTCCCAGATGTAATTTTTAACATTTTAACATTTTTTGATTTCATCTTGAGGTGGGAAAATAAATGCAAGAATATGATGGAAGTCAGTGATGAATGAAATTGTTCCTAGGGCACGGCCAACCCGGAGGGGTACATCTCCACACTGCCAGGCTCCAGCGTCGTCTTCCACTGGCCCAGGAACGACTATGACCAGCTGCTGTGTGTGCGGCTCATGGACACCCCCAACTGCACTTGGTCCGGAGGCTTTGAGGTCAACAAACCAAAGTCCTTCCATGTCAACATGAGGTGCGCCATGATCACATCACACACATCAATGCTCTCAATTCTTTCCTGCTTTTGCCGTGGATCCATAAAGTTGCGGGGAAAGTTTTTGAACCCTTTTGGATTACCTTCATTCCTGTATGAATTCCTGTACAATGCGATTTAACAAATAATACACAAAAACTTGCACTTTTACATTTCTTTATTGGACATATTGTTATAAACATTAACAGCTTGGATTGGAAAAAGTATGTGAAATTCAGTGACTGGTGGAACCTCAGCCAAACATTTACTGTAGTTGCTGATAAGACCTGCACAATGGTTAGGAGGTATTTTGGTATTTTATACCATTCCTCCTTACAGAACTGGTTAAAGTTCATTGATATTTTTGGGATGTCATCCATGAACGGCTTGCGTCCAGTCATGCAACAACATTTCAATATGGTTTAGGTCAGTACTCTGACAAGATTTCTCTATTTAAGCAATTCTGTTGCTGTTCTGTTCAATTTGCTTTTGTGTTTGGGGTCATTGTCATGCTGCATGACCCAATCTCTGTTAAACCTCAGATCATGGACCGTTACCCTGATATTCTCCTGTAGAATTTCCTGATACAGTTTGGAATTAATTGATCCCTCAATGATTGTAAGCTGTCCAGGCCCCAGGCAGCAAAGTGTCCCCAAACCATGATGCTCCCTCCTGTTTTCTTTTTAATGTGGACTCGTGGACACAGATGTAAGAAAGTTCAAGAGATTGCCTTGCAAGCCTGCAGATTCTTAGCAGTTACCTTTAGGGTTCTTTGTCACTTCCTTGACCATTATGCGGCGTGCTCTTGCTGTGATATTTTCTAGATGCCCACTCCTAGGGAGAGTAGCAATGGCACAGAATTTCATCCATATGTATACAATCTGTCTGACTATAGACTGATCCAAGTTTGGCCCAAGCCTTTGGATATGGTTTTGTTGCCTTTTCCAGCTTCAACAATTCTACAACACGGGCATATTTCATTTCAACAGATGGAGAGCAGACTCTTTTTATTTGACAGGACACTTTTAACCATCTCATCTTATTTCATAGAAGTCATTATTGTGGAGGTTCACATACTTGGCCAACTAAGACTGTAAATGTTTGAGAAAGTTTCAAATTAATTTCAAAAGGGTTCACAAACCTTTTCTTGCAACTGTATGTGCCTGTTGAAATCCTTTTTGACATCCTTTTTCAAAGATCAAATGGCTTTCAATAGGAATATATACAAATATATTCTGTAATTGTATTGTTTCTCCATATCCTCATATGTTATATATTGTGTATATATATGTGTGTATAATTTTGTATTCTTATTTTTACAATATTCATAAAAATGTAAACCATACATTTCTTCTTATGATCTAGAAGTTGTTGGTTGCATATGTTTATATAACCCCCATTTGCTCTATTTGTATCTATATTTAAGTGACAAGCATTACATGTGCTTTGTTCCAACAGGGACACCCTAGGGAACTGTTTCTTCCTGCGGGCTGAGATCACCCTGAAGGGAGCCACCTACCAGATCTCCTTCAGTGACACTGACCAGTTGCCTCCACCATTCCGCATCGACAACATCTCTGAAGTACGCCATTGCTGTACCAACTTAGATCATATGCCCTATAACCCCTAATCTGTTAAGAAATATATTCGCTTCACATTGTCAAAAGTTAGTAAATCCATGAGCTTTGGCTGATTGACAAATCTGATATTTCTGCTGTAAAAAATATATTTTGGATTGATTGCATTATCCAGCATGGTGTCTCAATATTTAGCACTGTGGCCTCATAGCATGAGTTGTCATGTTCTCCCTGTGCCAGGTGCATTGGAGATTCTAAATTTCCCATAGGTATTAATGTGAAGGTCTGTTTATTTATGTGAACTGTCCAGGGTGCCTCAGTGCCTTATACCTAATGCATGCTGGAATAGGCTGCAGCCACCTCCCGTGATCTTGAAAAGGAATACTAAGCAGGTAGAGAAAATGAATGAATGATGAATGTTTGCATTGTTTTAATAATTTCAGGTGCCTATCCAGTTCTGGCAGCATGGGGTGGCTGACATCCGGCTCCACACAGAGGTGAAGGCAGGCTCAGTGCTTGACTTTGCCTGCGATGAGCCCACCCTACCCCCCTACCTCACGCTCACTGTCAAAGGTGCTGGCTCCTCAGAGGTCACTGCCGACATGAACTTCTTCAGAGAATACAACAAACTCTACTACGAGAATTTTATCTACATTGCAGCTACACACACCTTCTCGCAGTATGTACCATATGTGGACTGTTATAAAGTGGAATAAGTGGCTTTTTATTGCTGCCCAAATGACTCAATATTGGTAGATTATGGAAATTTGACTTGACTGTCTTAAGTCTATTAATAACCACAATATTTTATATTAATGAGTTTACTTTTATGTAAAATTTAAATCATAAAGTTTAGGAGAGTCATTTCATTGATGCAGGGATGCTGGTAAGAGGCCTGTTGGGAAGAAGCGCCAGGTGAGCTGTGCTGAACTGGTGTTGGATGTGGAGACTAAGACTCAGAGGGTCATCTTGAAAAAAAAGGTACTATTGTTGTTTTAAATGTAGCCTAGAATGAACCAACCTGTTGGTATTGTATGTACTGTAATCAAGAGCAATTGATGAGAATGTACTATCCATATTTATGTAAGGCACATGTCTCCATTATCTCAATGGTTCTTGCTTAGAAGGGAACATCACCATGTTGGGTGCCAATTTTTATATTGGAAAATATATATACCAATAACCTTATGCGGTCAATTATCAGGCAGTTTTACAAGCTCTGGCATTCAGCCTTTCTGTCTACTTTCCAATAAGCCCATACATTTTTGTGGTTTTTCCTTGTTCTCACTGAGAACTGCCGATTTTGTGTGTCTTTTTCATCAATTGTTTACATTTTTTGTTTCACAATGTAGGTGTTTGTGGAGCCCTTTGAGACTGTAACGTTTCATTAAGTGCTATATAAATAAACTTGCCATGACAATTATGTCACAAACAACATATTTTTATTCGTAATTCGTAAGTTGGTTAGGTTGAAGGCACTGGTAAAATGGCTGCTGCAACAGCGTGGGCAGCATTGACACTGTAGAAATGGGCAAAGGTGCATGGCGAACCCCAGGTTGCAGCAGCACAAATTTCTTTTAGGCAAGGCAAGTTTATTTGTATAGCACCTTTCATACACAAGGCAGTTCAATGTGCTTTACATGAAGCATTAAAAGACATTTTAAACAAGGAAATACATTTAAAATAAAAAAAAATTTAAAAAGCGGCACTCGCTTCAAGGTATAGATATATGCCTTGAACACCAAATGTTACAGGGTGGAATTTGGGGTTCATGGGTGCTGCAGCTATACCGGATAGGAGCAACCTGTGATTGCTCTCCAACTCGGTGCCGTCCACCTCATCGAGGTGGCCCTTCAAGTTCTTTTATGTACAGTATATGTCATATGTACAGTATCGCATTGAAATGTTTGGGACGAGGCACGTTTCAACTGGGTAGGTATACATTAAATCACACATCTAGTAGTATATAGAACACAAACAAAAGCACAATAAGACAAATAAGGGAGGATAAACTAAAATAGAAATAGTGGAAATAGTACAAAAATACAAAATACAAATACAAAAATGTATCAATATGAAAAGGCAGCAGATTGGCAACAGTTGTAAATAATCTTAGAGATGCATATATATAGTATATACAGATGTACAGGTATAAAAGTCCATGTGCATTGGATGTAAAGGACATGGGTATGAGGTTGTGGGTCAACAGTTGAGTAGCCTGATGGCCTGTAAGTAGAAGCTGTCCTTCAGTCTGTAAGTGTGTGACTGTCTGCTCCTGTACCATCTACCAGATGGTAGCAGGGTGAAAAAGTGTGTTAGCTGGGTGGCTGGGGTCTTTGATGATTTTATGAGCCTTTCTCAGGCATCAGGCACCAAAGCCTGGAGACTTGCCCACTAATGCATGTCTAGCAGCTATCTGTCCGATAATGGACGTGTTAATGTTCCATTGTTTCCCAGGAGCCTGGGAAGCGATCGCAGCTGTGGAGGATGACTGGGACTGGCATGCTATGCCATGAGGGCTCCTCCCCACCGCAGAGCAAACCAGCCCAGCCACGACCACTGGACTCTTCTTTGGTGCTGGACATAGCTGGGCTGGCAGCTGTTACTGACAACAGGTTTGTATAGTCACTAATCTATTTACTCGATAAAAGGACACAAGACATAGAGGGTCACTGCTGTGGGTTAGTGTGGTCACACCTCTACCTTGTACACAGTTGTACACACAGTAGTGTGTTAGGTTGTTAGCGTGTCAGCTCTCTCTACTCTAGAGCGATTATGACTCAAATTTGGACACTGTGCTTTTAGACTGAAGAAAATCTATTGCAGAGGATTGGGTGAAAACCAAGATGATGTGGTCTTGTATCTGAAATTTGTCCTCTTCCCATATGTGTTTGTCGTTTTAGATGGGTTACAAGGCACTTGTAATGTTAGATATCTCTCTCTCCCTCCTAGTTTTGAGCCATTGATGCTGAGGAGGCCAGACTCACGCCGCAGCACCACCCAGACATGGCACTTTAGCTCAGGCATGTTGACCTGTGGCCTTCCCCGGCTGGTAGTACAGGTGGGTGTCCTATACCAAGATGATAATGAGTTAACTGACTCCAGTCCCTTATTGTTTGATGTGGGATTTCAAAATGGTCATCGCTGGTTTCCTTCTGTGTCAAAAAAACAGTTGATTTGTACAAGTCATTTAGGAACTGCTCTCCTCTGTACTTTGCAGTGGGTTCAGAGTTTCTTAGCTTTTTTAGTTATCAACAGGGATTTATTATCTTTCATTACACATGACCTCTATCCGTCAGGCTAAGGGGGGGGTGGCAGGACTGTATGATGGAGCAGAGGTGGTGCTCGGACCAGACTCGGGGCTGCTGGAGCCTGGCCCTGAGCAGCAGTTCATCAACCAGAAGATGAGACCTGGCTCTGGGGTGCTGTCAGTCCAGGTGCTGCCAGACGGACCCACGCGAGTACTGCAGGTTAGAAAAAAAACATGTTATCAGAAGGAATAATTTAATATCTTCAATCATCATACTGTGCAGCTTATTATGCTGACAATATATATTGGAAAGGGCAACTGCTAGATGAACATATATAATAATAATAATAATAATAATGTACTTTTTTGTATAGCCATTTTGTAGAACAGTGTTTACAGTAAATAAGTAAAACAAGAAACCCCCATAAAAGGAAAGTATAAGAATAGAAAAACAAAAAAAAACAACAGGGAGGCTTAGGCTGGATGCAGGATAGAGTTGAGTGTAGTGGACTGACTCTTCCTGTATCCAGCACCGGCTGCAGCCAATTAAGGCCAATTGCAGCCGGCCCGAGTCCAGTTAAATATTCTACTTGCTAGAGCTGCTGTGGCCTAACTATTATGTACACAGACCTGTGTTTTCAAAGGCTTGTCGGTTTGCAGATAAGTGACTTCAACCAGAGAAGAATGATCCGGACTTCCCCTAGCATAGAAGACGACCAGCACAAAGATGTCAAGAAGAAAGAGCCTGAGCAGGAGCTAGAGGTACAACTGACCTTTAGATTAGATATATAGTAACGCTTTACATAAACCCTTATTTATAACACATCCATGATAACATTCACATTCATACCTGAGCAAGAGCGAATAACACATTCATGAATCTGAATTTGTTTCTTATTTCATTCTACTTTCTTTGAGCTTTCATGGAATTCTTATGTCACTGTGGTATACCAGTGGAATGATGTGTTAAGTAAAAAAGTCCTCCTGGAAATTGCTTTTTTTAAGGTTACAATATGGAACTTTATGCCTTTAAGGTAGCAACATTTTTTTGAAAGTCTTGACCTCCATCCCCACAGTTGGGCAAGTTCCTGGCCCAACACTTCTGATGTCAACTCATCTTGATGAGCTTTCTGATGAACTGTGGGATAATCAAGCACTGCTAGCTTGTAATATAGAAAACGTAGCCAGTTGGTTAGCATCATTCTTGTCTATCAATATACAAACCAGGGGCCGTATTCACAAAACATCTTAAGGCTAAAAGTAGCTCCCAACTTGCTGATTTAGGAGAAACTCTTACAAATAATGGGCCTAATTTTAGGACTTCTAAATTTTTGGTCTAAGAGTATTTCACAAAGCGTTTTAGCGCTAAAACCAGCTCCTAAATCTGTGAAAAGTTAGGGGTAGTCAAGAGGACTCCTAAGTCACTAAGACCAAATCACAAACAATCCTATGCTGGTGTCTGAGTGCCCAAGGACACTACACCACTGAGGCAATAGGCGATAGAGCCTTGGGTGCTGAGCCTCCTCCTAAT
>CABFOQ010020126.1:7558-27880 GCA_900660455.1 Gephyroberyx darwinii
AGTGACACCCCTAGCCGGTGGCCACCTCTGCCCCGATGAGAACTTGGCTGGAGTGGTCAGTGCCCCAAAAACCCCCAGAGAAAAAGGCTCCATATCAGGGGGCCCAAATCGCGGGGCTGCAGGCCCCACATACGTGCACCCACTCTGGGCAGCCTGCCTCTTTATTGCCTGCCTCTCATTTGAGAGGATGGAGCCTGGCTGCCAAGTTTTGACACCGCCACATATGGCCTCCTCCATCAATCGGACTAATCAAGCATCAAGGGGAGGCAGGACCAGCTTAATTGCCAGCCAGATATAGCTGCTCTCACTTGACATGCAACCTGAAATAGATACAGGTCTGAGGAGACCTGTCAGAAGATAAATGAATATGGCCATTGTTCTAATAATTATATCAAAATAAACTTCCTCACTGTAATTCTACTACTGTTGCCACTCTTATGATAATTGTTTAAATTTAGAATATAAATAGTAGGCGATGCAATATGTGTTATTATTTCAATGTTACACATAACAAATCAACACTATTGCAAATATTGCCTTAATATAGCATCATCTACTCATTAAAATGTGGATTATGTTCACATTTGTAATGTTTGGTACCTCGGGTTAGAGAAGTGTACAGTAAGTTGTTAGGGAGGTTTTTTTCCCATGCAGGCTGCAGTGCTCTGCTCCTCCAGAGTCCTTGAGGCGTTCTGTCTGCCTCTGCCTGCCTCTCTCAACTTCCTGTTTCCCTGCACCCCCCACTGGGGTAGCAGCCACGGAATAACTTAGCACACGGAATGAGGAGGAGAGATCAACAGCAGTCATCCATTCATCTTGAGTTTCTCCTGTCACTCTCTCTTTCCGTTTGTAAACACTGAGGGTCTGTGGTCAGAATGGCCTTTTGTCCAGTGTGTTTTTCTGCGTCCCTATCTTATTCACTTCAAAGGTAACAAGTGACAGATGTCTGTCTTCTCTGCGGTCTTAAATACTAAGGCTCTATGATAGCATCTGGGCTGAATGTCAAACTGTGAATCTTGCCTAAGAATGTGCTGTGGTTATACCAAGCTCATTGTTATTTATGTCAGGAACACAGCCTACAGAAGTATTTAAGATACGCCCTGTAGCTCACAGCAGGGGACTCTTTGGGGGAGTGTATGTAAAAAATTATGGACAAACAATTATAAGAAAAATAGAGGAAAATTAAATTAAACAAACTACAACAAAGGACAAACTCAATGGATGAATATTTGAATTAGCTCCATGTCAAGATTTCCTGGTGGGCCCATAGATTCTGACTCTGCGTGAATCAATCCAGCCACCGGAGATGATCGATCATACCTGCTTCAAATGGCAAAAAAAATAAATATAATATGTCAAAGCGGAGTTTTAGTTGGATTAAAGGGTCTCTTGGAGCTGCAGGAACTGGAAAATGGCAAAGGTGGTTGCGTTTCGAGCATGTAATCGCAGCACGGTGCTATGTTTATTTAACTTTACTCATTTCCATCTCTGCCTGCTTTCGGTATTTACATGTTTAATTGAGAAGTGTGCTGCCGGTTTCTTCTGCCCATCTGCCGAGTCCCTTCCTCTTATCAGGCTCATTCCTCAAACTGACAGCTCTCCTTTTCTGCATATCTCTCTTTCACTCCTGTGCCACTACACTACTAACTCCTCTGTCTCCCTTTCCCTCTCCCTCTTCCATCTGTCAGAGCCGGATATGAGTAATGACAAGGCATTTTCCCCCAAATCAAACCAATAAGTAGAAATATGCACAAGCAGCCTCAAAAGAAAATATCACGTTCTTTTCTGCATATGAAACATGCAACTGTGCTAAAGGGTATCTCGTCGCGAAACTCTCTGTTCTGCGGTCCAGGATTTTTTTTCCCCCACGTCTAAATCACCGCCTGTCAGACGCAACATGTGTGTCATTGTATCCCCATCAGCGTGTTTCATTGTACACACTACCACCTCTGAAGAGCTGCCTCTTATCAGTCGAGTGTCAGAAAGCCCCCTGCACCACCACCTCCTCCCTGCTGCCTTTCTAAATGCTTTTCTATTAAGAGCAGTGTTGTGTCCCTCTGATAGCGGCAGCTCCTCCACTTCATCATTCATAATCCCAATGGGCATCAATGGACTCTATAGCCTCGCCATCCACACCAAAGGCTTTGTCATTCAGTGCCAGTGAAAACAACCTAAATGAGAGTGTGAATCTGAGGTATTCACTCAAAGAGATCAGGAAGTGGCCCAATAGGCCAAAGCACTCACACAGTCATGAATAGTCTACTTTACTGGAAAGCTTTGGCAAAGGTATCTGACTATGGTTGGTGAGGTTTTTGGTCTGGTTTCATTCTCTCTTGAATTTCACTAAATGGTTTACTTGAGCATATGTAGGGCATTTTGTGAAGTGTAGAATGATACTACTCATCTGCTTTGTCTTTTGAATGCTGTTCTATTTTAGCTAACTACATGGCACAAGAAAAAAAAATTCCCCGAGGTAGACAGGTGCTCTGCAAATCATGTAATGAGAGGCATATAGGAAAACGAGGAGGAAAAACATCCACTATTTTACATTATAGCACCGTGTAGGCTAACTTTCACCTACTCGAAAAGTCTAAAATGATGTTCCCGCCCTTCCCAGCATGCAGAAGTCCCGCTGGGGGACTCAATGTGATCAGCAGCATCCCCACCACGTCTCCTCATTATTGAGTAAATAGGTTTGGGCATGTCCTCAGTAAACAAAGCCAAGACTGACAGTTAAGGGAGAGAGGGGAGTGGGAGGCAGCCTCGTTCCCAATTAGAGTTGCCTGAGGCAAAACTTTAAAGAGGAGATCAATCCTACAGATCGCTAAACTGATCCTGTCACAGGCTGGGGATATTTAAACCATGGCGCAGAGCAGAGCAGAGCGGTGCAGGGCAGTTCTCAGTACAGTTTGACTGTGTGTGCTAATGACTTGGGGGTAGGCTCTCTCACCAGGACACACACCCCACAGCGAGCCGGCCGTGATTGACGGGTGAAATCGGACCTCAGCTGCAGTTCTCGGCACAGTAGGGGCCAGATGGGGAAATAGTGATTTGCGTTTTTTAGTATGCAGCTCCTTCACTTACGGATATTCCCTAATTGTCTCCCTTACTTACCTGTGAGGCTGTTTCCCATCACAAATGCAGAGTACATTTCAAATTAACCCAGAATGTTTTGGGGTGTGTTTTTTTTCTCACCCCACACCTTTGAAGAAGACTGATTAAAATTTGCCAGTGGGGCTCATCCTTGTCCGTCTAGTCGAGGCGAGAAGTTAGTTCTCACTGATGTTGAGGCAAAATAAAGGGACTAACATGAGGTGAATGAAGCTGGAGTGGTGGGGATGACAAGTGAGTTTAATCGCATTGTCAATTCATGACATCCTGCTAAAGCAGCAGATATCTTTGACTACAAGTGAGTCACTGGCAGACTCCAACTCCCAGGCACACAGGGGTAATGTGTAATGAGCTACCAAGCACTCTGCAACTGCAGAGGAACTGAACATTTAAATGAGCGAATGATGCATTATGTATATCACTGAGGTTCCTGTGCAGGAATTAATCATGATCATAAAAGCCAAAGACAAAACAACATGCTGAAGCCATTGCTAAATTGTTGTGATCTAATGCAAAGCAAATTCATTTTTCATGCCATTAAAGATAAAGAAAATCTTAAAAGGTTTGGTTTTGCTTGTCTGCGTCTCTTATTGAGAGTCATTCACTTTCAACTTTATTTGCGGATTATTGTAAATCCCCGGTACAAATCATATCATGAAATCATGTAGCTGGGACATTGGATGTGTTCTGCTAATGCTCAAGGAAGATCCCCTGAGGGAGCCATTGAGTGGGGGAGAAAGGGAAGAAGAGAGAGAGAGGAAAGAGACAGACAGATAGAGAGTGAGACAGAGGGAGAGTTACAGGATGGGTAAGGGAGGGAAGGGCGGGAAAGAAAGACGGAGAGGAGGGGAGGGAGGCAGCAGTCAAGCTGCACTTTATCCTGACAGATCTCCTTTACACACTAATTTCCTTGTTAAAGAAGAGAAAATGGCACTCAATCCAGTGAAATCCTTTTCTCCTGGAGCAGGCCTGTCAGCTGAGGGATGAGTGGATACAAGCAGAGCTTTCCTCCTCAGGCTAGCTCCCCCTGGCACACAGCAGCTAGGCTACAGCTCACAGCAGAGCTCTCTATCTATAGCCATAATTAATACACCATCGGAATATAATGAACCATACCATGATACATGGATTTCAGTGGCTGCTGTCGACAGCATTCATTTAACTGCTTGCTGGAAATCAAATGTGAAGTGAATTGATTTTTTGATCATGTCATCTCCATCACAAATGGCAAACAAATCGTGTACAACCATTTCACGCTCTGTTGTTGTGTATAAACATTCTCCATGACAAAATGGCAAGGCCTCCTTCATTCATGATTGCCACGTTATCAGCAAAGACATTAACATCCAACAAGGTACATCCCTCAGTGCAACATATTTATCATTGAATGTGCAATCCTCCAAAGTGTATTAGCTTGGATTTAAAAAAAGAAGGGCAGAAAAGCCTCTTTTATTTTAAGTCAGGGGTGTTAGCTGTTCAGTGTGCATGTTCTCATCTCCCAAGATTACTATTCGCAGGGTATGTGTCAAGACTACTTTTCAGAAATCTCGGTAACAATTCAGATGCGATCGATAAAGAGTGACAGTTTATTCTAAGGCTTAGCAGAGGCCAAGAAAGGAACGACTCAAGCATCAAGTTGAGAGGAATGAATTTGTTTTGTATTTGATTTTTCCATTAAATTTATCACCACTTTAACGCTCCCCCTTTCTCTCTCTCCCCCTCTCTTTCTCTCTCTTTCTTTTTGCCTCTTTCCTTCCCTCTCTCTGCCACTTGCATCAACAAGGCTGTAAATGAGCTGTCAATTTCTCCTCTCTGATTTCCATGTCTTCACTTGCATCCATTTTTGATTGTTTCACACCCTATATCGTGCTCATCTGTGACCTTGTGAGATGAGGTAAATTAAAAAATAAATGTTGAGAGGCAGAGTATTGCTGCCCTTTATAACACTTCATCATATCTGCTGTAGACAGACAATAGTTGAGAAACATTTTCTTACAAAAATGCCTAATGTTGGTTTGGCACACAATCATATGGTAAATCTATTACCACTTTGTCAAGACAAACCACTAGAGGTTTCCTGCAGTGTAGCAGTGGGCCAAGTAGGAAACTGAAACTACTGTCCGATTTCTCTTATTAAAGTGATTTCAAAATCTTCCCCCTTTCCAGATTTAAGGGTCATTGAGAAAGCCAATCAGGGGGACAGGCCAGTCAGAAAGCCAGCGGCGTGAACAGGACAGGAACCAGCTGATGAAATTCATCCATACTTCTCACTTATGATGACATGATTGATTTTCCCTCAGAGTGCTCAAATGTAGGATTGTCTTCCTACCCCCATCTCCTCCTCCATCCCGCCTCAATCTGCCCACCCACCCGCCAAGCCAACAGCTAATGGATAAAGCCTCTGTCTGTCTCAGGCATGGCGGAGAGTTGACGAGTGGAAGAACAACTGCAACGAATGAAGGGTGAAATCTGAGAGTGCAATTTTCCGTCTGTCAATCTCCCTTCAAGAGAACAAGTTGACCACCAATCAGCGGAGTCGATTCAGGGCTGGCGGTTGATGGGAGCATTTTGAGTGACAGCATCATGTCACTACATTAACAGAGCAATGAAAGACATAAAAAGGAATTTTTTGAAGGGTCCATCGAGTTATTTGATTTTTTGGGATGTGATTTGGGGGGTTGGGACCATACTTTTCTGCCTTAACAAATGAACAAACTGACAGGTTAATGCATAACAAATCACTCTCTATAATTCATGGTTCTGAATTTGGGAGACTCCTATCATCTACTAGGTGCTTCAAGATACAACCAATTAAACTTTACTTAATTATTAAAGGTAGAAAGTGAGGGAGAAACATGCCTTAAAAACTCTTGCTTGCAGTCAATTACGATAAAACTTTAATGAGCCTGGATAGAGAGCCATAAAAACTGATAGCCCTTCCGTCATGAATTATATATCCATATCGATTTTGTTTCTTTGCCATAAGAATTGCAGGTAATCGTATGTTACCACATGTAAAGTGCACTTCCCTAGCGAGGATAAATATTAACTATCAAATATATATGAGGTGTGTGTGCATTTATGACCAAGCTCATGTAGAAAATGAAGAGCATAGATGTTGAGGCAAGGGCCATTGGGAATGGATGAAGGGTGCCATATCTGACAGTAAGAGAGACCCTTAGTGGTGCTGGCTTGATATGTTACCTAGTTAGCGTCACAGAGAGAGGAATAAATAGTTCTTTATTATTTGTGGTTGCCATCATGTCTCTCCTAATAGACAGGCTATACTGAGTTTAAACCACATTATCCTCTGCGAGAACATCGCAATTACTCTTGAGAGCAGGGTCTGATGTGTGGATAAGGCAGGTCGCCCATGTCTTAATGAACACAAACAATGTGAAATGGAGGAAGAAGCAGTGGGGGGAAAGATAATGGCAGGGGAGGGCTTGTTTTAATAGAGACAGCACTAAGTTGTTTGCTATGATCTATGCTGACTCGAAGAATGCTGAAAACCCCCAATGTTAGTTTGAAGAGATCTTTTTTCATGATCCTATTACTAAATCAATCCACGCCCCTTTCCTCTGCTTTTCGCTGGTGAACAGCAGACGCAAATCCTGTTTAGCGGATCGCCAGTTGTGGACTTGTGTGTCTTGCTGTCATTGTTACGGAGTCCTGTCTTGTTGGACACTCGAAGAGGTGAAAGGGCACCAAACCGGATCACCGTGACACCCAGTGAGAGCGTTATCCCCGGCACAAACGGCTCAGAGCTGGGTTAATTGATAAACTGCCGCTCCACTTCATTAGTCAGACAGACCAGGCTTAACGAACGAACACAGAGAGAGTGTCACTCTGAATATGTTAATCATGACTGGCCATTATGGGGCTCTCCCCTCTTCCTCCTTGTCTCAATCTCTGGCAAACTACAGAGAGAAGGGTCGGGGACTCACTTCAGACTCTGTGTATGCTTGTATCAACCACGGCTATTTATCAATGACAGTAGAAAAAAGGTAGACGGACAGACACAAGAGTGCTCCTTGGTGTTATTGAATATAAATATATAATAACCATGTAAAAAATGCATCATTTGGCCTTTTCGCTAAGGCAGTTGTAATATAGCGCTAGGTGAGCACTGTACTTGACGTACACACTGGAGGTGAGGGTGTCAGGGGAGAGCTCGCTGGAGCGAGAGGAGGTTTTATTGTTGCCCAGCCCTTCCGCTTAAGTGCACATGGCTGGGAGGAAGCCGGGACCTCCAGCTCTGACCTCTGCGCATGTATATTTAATAGGCCATCAGTTGGCCGGGGCAGCGCTCTGATCAGGATTCAGAGAGGGGCTTTGAACACCCCTGTGTATTCCTGAGCGTGCAGCCTCAAGCTGCTCTCCCCAGCTGTGTCAATCCGACAGCACTGTTACAGGCACCCAGACAAGGCGCTGGGCACTACACTGCTAGCGCCTAATGACTACAGAAAAAAAAAAAAAAAAGCAAAACAAACACAAAAACAATAACATTTGGCGTACGGAGCTCTGCTACCATCTAATGAGTGGTTTTAAAAAGTGAAAAATAATGCCAGCTGATACATCGTAGGGCTTGTGGGATGTGTTTGGATTACATCAGCTACATTGTACAATGCTGTGTTTCCCTTAATAATAACAAAAAGGCAATCTCACGGTGACTGCACTGCACACGCCGGTAACGATTGCAGGAACAAGGTTGCAAACAGAGAAGTGCCACTCGTGTGTCTTTTCTTCTAACAAGGTATCACTGCACTTTGAATCAAATCGCCTGTGTGTATGTGTGTGTGTGTGTGCGTTCGCGCGTGTGTTTGTGCACGTGCGTATGAGTGTGTCACAATGTGCGCACGAGCGCGCGTGTGTGTGTGTGGGCAGCTTAACGAGGGCGGTTCATTTGACAGGCAATTAGTTTGCGGAGCTGCTATTGACAGCCCCTGTGCTTGTGTTTGTTCAACAGCTCTGGGTGAGTTCCACGCTCCCTGGGCTACGTGACAAAGCACCTCCGACAGGGAGCTCCTGATCTCCACCGAGGCTCGGAGGCTCGCTCTGTGAGGGGGGTGGATATGTGACAGCCTAGTAGAGAGAAGAGAGGAGCGAGAAGGGGGAGAGATATAAAACCCACAAGGGTCTATTAGGGGGTTGTTGCAAGTTAATGTAGCTACAACCCACTTTTTGTGTCGTATTTTGAAAGGCCTGAGCAATGATGTTGTCATTTGTTGTTTGATTGTGGGGATAGTGGAGGGTAATCTTAGGAGACACACGGGCTCTCACACTACATGCACACACATAAAAATGCAGAAAGAGACAGAGAGAGAGGTGTGGGAGCGCTAGAGGGATGGGGGAGAGGAAAAATATAACAAGATCCAAACACTCTTTTATCCTCGAAAATCCCATATTCTAATGCAAGGGCCCATCCCTCTTTTAGTTGCAACCGTTTCGTTTGTAGAGCCAAGCTGCAATCAATATCATTATTTTCACAGAGGATCGAAGCGCCTTCACCGAGTTAATGGGGGATTGAGGTGGTAAACGTTTACCCTCTCACTGTCAGCAGTGCAGTGGTCCATAGTGGGGCCCAGATGACAGGACTGGCCCCACTGCGGACACACTGTGTGGAGATGTCCTGTGGGTAGACAGGCTGCATGGACTGTCAAACGCCTGCCATGCCCTGGATGGCCTAACACATCAGCCACTTGAGTTAGAGCAGCAGCATGGGCTGTGACTTCTGCTGGAGCTAACAGAAACAAACTGGCCACCACGGCCACAAGCATTACTGCTCTGTATGGCATTGTTATTGCTGATATGGGAGAAATTGTTAAGCAGGAACTACACTTTGGCTGCCGTGTATTATGTTAACCAAACAGTTCAAGTTAGTACAGAAGTAAATGCGCTGTTAAATTAAGAAAAATAGCGAATGATGTTGTGTTAGCATAAAACATATTTTTGGTCATTGCTAGCTGTCTTCGACAATGGATCAGCTGTTCCAGTGGATTTTGGGGAAATGAAGACTAATCTTCAGCTGGCAATGGCAAAGCAAATTCTCTCATATAGCAGCATATGCTAAATAGCTCTTCAAGCACGCAGATGCATTGCTGTAAAATACCTCTCCTGTCTGGGTATCTGCCTCTCCCAGATGGGTCCCAAGCTGTGCCAAACCACATCTCGTCAACAGCTATGAACTATGGCATCACATGACCACAAGAGATAGGGGGAGTCCTTTTCTGTCTCGCCTTGGCACAGCATGGTCAACCGATGCATCATCAGGAAGCCTACACTTTGTCTGTCAAAACAGACGTAACTAACAGAGAGAGGAGAGTGTTGAAAGTTCTATTCAGTGAACAGGAGAATACAGCAATACAGTTTTGTCAGATTTTTTTTTTTTTTTTCAGTTTGGAAAAAGACTAATCAGCACAGAGCTCGAGTTGATTTGGATTTGCATGATGGTGTGACAGAGTAGTGAGAGATTTCATGGGACGTTGCACCATGATTCATTGAGTTATTGGTTTCCGCCCTGTTTTAATCGTTGGCGGACCTGAGCCAAAAAATCTCGGAGGATTCCGGAGAGCTCTTTTCTCCACCATTCAGCAGAATGGAATTTGGTGTGCAAGTGCCTCACGTCATTTGAGGCGTCCTTCACAGCTTCGGGGGCCCTAATGCAAACCACATGGAGGCCAGCGTCCGGTTACGGACCTCTGCTGGAAGGACACACTCCCATTGGCTGCTTCAGGATGGGAAATGGGGTGTCTCGATGGAGAAAGATAACAAACACGTCTAAGTAGGAGTCACAACATAGCCCAAGAACACACATTCACATGCATAAATATACATACACATGTACATACACAGAGGCATATACAAATATACATGCATATACACAAATACACACAGACGGTGAAGCGTACACTTATGGGCCTGCAAAGGCTGTTTGCTTGACATGATGGAAGAATGAGCAGCAGGCTCTATAATATTGCTCCTATTCTTCATTGACAAGCATATATATTTTTTGCTGTTCCCAACTGACTTTGCAGCGCTGAACTCCATTTATGAATTATCTGACATATTTCCTGCTATTTTTTTGACAGGAGTACTCAGAGGAAATTTCAAGGCACCTTTCTCCTGACAAGTAGAAATATCAATATTTGAATAAATTGCAGATTTGGATCTCCTCACATGGATGCTCTCCAGCAAGTGTGTGTGTATGGCTGCATGAATGTGTGTGTGTGTGTGTTTGTGTGAGTGAGGGGAAGGGGTTTGTTTCATTCTGTTACCACGGTCTTATCCCCCTGAGCCCGCAGGCAGAAATCTGTATGCAGCATTTCATTAGGAGGGAGCTCGACTGAGTGACATGTGAAGCACACCTCGCCGTCGACCTGATGAAGTTTACTTCTCTCAAACGACAAAAAGCCACTTTGTAGACTAGCCCTTTTTTCCACAGAGGAAGAGAGGGGGTGATGGCTGAGCACCAATAAAAGAATCATGAATGTTGTTTCACAAAATGACAGGCCTATCTGTACACAAATATTTCTCTTCGAGAAAAATGCAAGCTCCGGTGCTTTTTTTCCTCCTTGTCTTTCTAAAGTGGAGAGTACGTGGCTTGTTAGAACTGACAGTGTTCAAATATGATCACCTAAATTCTAAGCATTGTGGGAAAACAGCTAAAAGGAAACAAAAAAGGGACAAACAGAAACCAAAGGAGCTATATTCTTCTTATCTTACAAGACTGGCAAGTGTTATGTGAGGAAAGTAGCATTTCACCCAGTGAACTAAATAATTTACAAACAAATAAAATCATGCTACAGTGTTGATAAATACACCGTCTCTGTGTGAGAGGTCAATGTCAAGCATCCATAACACTCAGCGCTGTCTCCTCAATGCTCCTGGTGTTACGTATGAGAGACTTCTGCCTATCTGTCTCACTCTGTTTAGCTGCAGTAGCTGCCATGCTGTCTGCATGTCTGCTGTTGCTGCTGATAGATCACTCTCCTGCCCACCCCTTAAACCTACTCCCCTCCCCTCCCCACAGTCATTTCAGGGAGCCTGAGAAATGGCTTAGCCATGTGAGGTTACTCAGGTACCAAAAAAGCTGTGACCCTGTGACCCCCAGAGCCAACCTTCCTGACCTGAATGTCATACTTTCTCCCTCTCCAACAGAAAACAAAAACAAATCTTATCATGCGCCTCCGCGCCTGCGAGAAAAAAGAGCCCTTATATCAATGTGGTTCTTTGACAATCATCTATCCACATGACCTGTGATTTCTCCGACAGGGTCTGCTTGACACTTACAACAGAGAGGTGACGGCGGGCGCATTGTCCATCTCGCTCCGCCTGCCCTTATCTCCTCTGCTCTCCATCTCTCTCCTCACTCCTCCTTGTGTGCACAACTTAATAAGCAAGCAAGGGGTAGATTCCCATTATGGAAACCCTGGAAAAGGGCCCGGACATTTTCCCCCATATCTGGGATCTCCATCTGGAGAAGGCACTCTCTCACTCTGCCCCCCTCGTCCAATCTCTGTGTGTGTTCTGGTGAGTCTATGCTGCAGAGATGGCTTTCACTCTCCACTGGCTACAATGAGATTGGCCCACCAGGTTGACTCTATTCGAATCGACAACCCATTTCAATAACGTAACAAAACACAACAGAGTAGTGATGTTGAATAAAACATGTTTTTGAGGAGTGGCCAGGGGGCAAGATTGGGGCCTTAAATTATCTCTAAAATAATGGAATTCTTTAGCATAAACATTCATAAATCTAAGTCTAACACATAAATAATCTGTCTCATAATAATTCAATAAGAGCATGCAACCCTGTTTGTTTTAAAATATTTCACCCTTCATATTTACCTCTGGTTTACCCCGCTGTTTTCCCTCAATGCATGTCTGTGTCACTGCTATCAGATCAATTATGGCTGCTTCATAACTAGAGGATATGGTTAACGGACTAATAAAGATTACACTGAGGTCAGCAAGTCACTAATCCCCTGCATTATTAGTAAAAACAAAGACTATAGATTTACGCCAAGCGCCTCATCACATCTGAGTGCCTATGCACGTGCATAGGGCCCGAACATAATATGGTGTGACTTAAACCATACAATGAGAAGAGAAAATAAATATGCTAAGAGCAGCAGGGGTGGACCGGGCCAGGCCTCTGTGGACCTATGTCATCACTCCCTCTGGTCTCGGCTGTGCTCCCCACCCGAGGGAAGGGCCCAATGATTACGGGGGCTCAGCTTCCCTCTAAGAAAGCAAACCGGAGCTGTAGTCCAAACAAGGCCAAGTCAGCAGTGAGGGAGCGCTGCTACACCAGGCAGCTCGGGTTTACCGTCGCCTCCGACCTGGCTGGCCCCCGGGCTTGCATTAGTCCCCCAGCCCAGCCTCTCCAGGACAAACAAACAACCAGCACTTACACAGTCAGGGACGAGCAGTGAGGCAGGGAGAGCTGGTGCCACCAGCACTGTGTGGAGGGGAACCTGACCCAATTGGATTTGCTTTATCACACCATATAATGACTCCCAGACTGGCCTGTTCCAATGGTAGAAAATAAAAGATTAAAAAAAATCTGCCTGCTTGCCATTCTGACTTTGGCCCAAAATGGGCAGCTCCCCCCCAAAACAGATGGGGAGGCATCTCAAAAATGTTCTCTGCCCCTGGGGACATGTGGTTTTCCCCATCATTATATAACTGTAAACTCCTGGATGTCAGAGATTGGGGATAATAACTTTCAGATGTTGGCAGCCCGGCCGACACTGGGACCTGCTGGATGGGAACGGTTATTTGGCAGAAGGGAGGAAGTCCGAGAGATTAGGACTAAGATGTGACGGGGAGAAAAGTGGATCTTGAATGGAGCTGAATGGGGTGCCCTTCTTCGTTACAGTGTGTTTTATGCTGTACTGGGACCTAATGGTGACCGTGTGGGAGGCGGAGGCCCTGTATGTGTGTGAGGACGGGACGGTAATAGAACAAGAGGCCAATTAATATCAAACCACAGGAAGTCATGTCATCGTGTTAACATGCAGAAATCAGGCTTAAGTGCACATGGTTGATCTCGCACTTTTAGGATTCTATTTCAATTTTCAGATGGATTTGATATGACAGTTTTAGCGTTCCCCATTGCAGTGCAGATGTGCCAGTAATTCAAAAATGGACACGCCTTCTTCTATAAATGAGTCCTTATAGAAGTGTCACCCTGTTAAACCATTTTTATTTGTTTGTCTCACATGGCTGGAGACGGTCAGTGCGGCTGTTGTTGCTCTTGATGACACACCATGTGGTCAAGGTTTTGTCACTTAAACTCATACTCCTCTCATGAAATGAAATCCTCACATATTTATATATGTCCACTGGTCACCGCATGGTAAAAGCACAATCCTGTTTTTTCTTGCCTTTTTTCCTTTGAAAGTATCGAACGCAGTGCTGAACAAGCAGAGGAGTGTTTTTTATTGTAAATCAATACTGATCGATCGGCATCCTGGGTGTTGAATATGGATCAATATCACACCAGGCTGTGGAGGAGATCTGATTTCAATTGGCAAGAGGAGCCCGCAGCAGGTTTCCATCAAGCGGTAATTCAAGACATGGGAACATAAGTCAGATGGATTGATATAGACTAGCCAGGACCTTTCTTGCCACTGAACCAGCACAAGGAAATTTCTGTCATATATCATTAACGCAGTTGGGGCAGGCTGTAAAAATGGGGGAGGGGGGCCGAGTACATCACTGACCCTCAATGCAGAAGGTTGGTCAAACACTGAATAAATACTCCATTATTAGCATGAAGCTCATATTAGTCTATAGAGAAACCGCAAAATGAAGAAAAGCCCGATCAACTCATCCACTACAATAGATGATGAGACTCTACTTTCACTTTGCACACATCCACCACAGTGTGGTCATGTTCTGTGGAACCTCTGGTACTGATTATGCAGAGGTCAGGTTGAGATTCATACTGTAAGCTGTTATTAATTTATTAAACAAATGTCCTAGAGCAAACTGGTGAATGGTGAAATAGTTTCATAGGACTTATCATGTACATGATCTTTATTAAAGCCACATATTTGTTTTGTTTAAGCACCAGAACAAAACATATACTATAATTTAACAGAATACAAATGTCGCCAAAGTGCATTGAGTGTATATGCTAAAAAAGCAGGTCGCGTCGTACATTCATCACTTGTTTGTGATTCCTGTACAGAGGGGCACTGTTCCAAATGACAGCATTGTAAAACAATAAAAACAGAGCTATAGTTAGAAATAACTTGTCACTTTTAATAAATGACACTGGTTCAGGGCTCTTTCTCTGGGGCTTCTCCTCAGATACATCCCAGGCACCCCTGGGGCCAACGGAGCAGCCAACAGACCAGCTCGTTTCCCCGAGGTAACTGATGACCCTATCCCTGAATTCCCCCATCTTTGTCCTGTGACCTCACACCAGCGGGAGCAGGACCATGTCCGATGAAATCCTCCAACTGCTTCCCATCCTAATCTTGCCTGTGTCACACTACAAATTGCTACATTCACAAAATGGAAATAGATTGAGGTGGAGATGGAGGGAGAGACTGAAGGAGGTAGGGAAGAAGGGAAGGTTGGGAGGGGAGGGGGAGTGGAGGAGTGTGCATCGACAACCAGTCCCCTAAGAAAAATACTTGAGGAAAGAACGACTCGGGAGATCCCGACAAGGAATCACATCTCAGCGAACATATTGATCTGATTTACAAAACCTCCACTCTAATGCGAAACAAATGGCATGGGCGTGAACTGGTACTTAACCATAAAACCCCAGCATTACTCCGTCTCCGATGAAATACCACATATATCCCTCACCAGGGCCTAATGTGCTGTTTTACGGCCAGATACGACTGAGGTTGACCCAACAGTTTGTTTGACAATTAGGGGGAACCTAATAAGGATTGAATGGGAGTGAGAACATGCCAAGAGTAAGAAAGGAGACCCCTTTTCAAAAGAAAATGGCTGAAAAAACATTGGTCTGAGTGACCTAAATGTGATTCACAGAATCAGGGGCTGTTAGAAAAAAGCTCTTGCGTCATTAATGCTTTAAGAAACCAAACATCCTCTAAACAGCTACGGAGTTTAATTATAAAAGAGAGCTGTTAAATATTTGAGGAAGAGTAGCATGTTTTATTTAGTTTAGATTTAATTTCAATAATGTAAGATTTTCACCATGTAGTCTTATTGCAGGAGTGTGTCGTGGAAAAGTGAATAAATCTTGATGGATTGTTTTCTTTCATAATATCAAAATAAATCATTTGCATTGCTCCACGCTCGGGTTTAAATCAGTGTGATGCTCTACCAAGCCAATGAATGCAACTGAAGACAGTAGACTTTAGCAACACATAAAAACACACAAAAAAATCTGATAACCTTTTCTCTTTTCCCTCCAGTGTGTGTGTGTGTGTGTGTGTGCGTGCGTATACAAGGGCCAGTGTTGCTCTTGGCCCAGCATTCATCCCATCACCCCAGCTCTGGCCTTGTTTCTGTCAGCAGTGAACCAGGGGAGTAAAGAGTGGGGGAAGAGAAGGAGAGGGTGAGAGAGCAAGAGAGGGAGAGGAAGAGAAGGAAAGAGGGAAAGAGAGGGGGTGGTGAGGGGGGAGGGGTTGTCTCCACGGACAGATGGACTGCTCTTTCTCAACACATGTGGAACCATGTTTCGTCTTTCACTGCCGTCAAGCTGGAGCCGAATCCGTCGCTCTGTTGGCCCGCGCCACTCTTTCGTACTGCACACCTCTCTCTTTAGCACACCGCGCACACACGCACACAAACACACAAACACACACATATACATGCACATACGTGCACCCCCCCCCCCCCCCCACACACACACACACACACACACCACACAAACATTTCCTTCTTTCTCTGCACACATGTTAAAGTCATCACCCCTGCTCAGCGCTAGTAAAACACAACACCCCCGGCTTCTCTGCTGTTGTCAAGTCTTGCCATTAGCTGATGCCACTGGGGAATCCTACCCTAGTGAGGTGGGTCTCCCTTGGGAACGCCAGGCACCACGTTACGTTCAGCCGCCACTCATGTGAACCCAAACATGAGAGCATAATTTGGAAAATATCATTTATACTGTGCGTCTTTGTACGTGTCTTGACATTTACAAACTGCGATAAAACCGACATGAGGGAGGAGGGAATAGAAAACAGGGCGAGAATAATTTGAGGTAATGTTTTGCTTAGTGAACAGTATTACCCAATCGTGGATGTTGGAGCACTGGGAAGGAGGTTCTGGCTCCGGGGCTGCAGAGAGGGTCTGGGTTTCATTTTTCGGCAAGTGCAAGCCAACGGAGAGCTGCCAAGTACAGCTTTCGCTCTCAACACTTCCTGCTCTTCCTACTCTGGCTCACGAGGAGACAGGCTTCACTCAAACATCACGTCGGCCTAGGCAGGGGTGGCCAGTTTATTCTCCCATTTCTCAATGGGTGTCAAAAACTCACATCTGTCACATGAATTACACCAAAAACAGCCATAAATAAAATGCTGAGATGGAAATGTTGTTAAGCCACGCACAAAAAGTGTGCATGTGTGCGTATCTTGTGCAAGTGTGTTTTTGAGAGAGTACTACTTTTATCGACTCCACTGTAAAGCTTCAAAACCGCATCCAGTGTGAGTCCAATTGCTTAACCGTATAATGCAAAAGATCCAGAAGGAACACCTGCAGCAATTAACTCTCAATAACAACAACAGAGCACTGGTGACCCCTCCGTTGCATCATTCCCACTTCTGGATGCTAGGAGCACAATGGTAGATTATCACTACCTGCATGTGCCATCTTAATTGCCCCTCTGCAAGATGCAGTGAAAACATGTCATTTAGGTACTTCATAAACAGACTTCTCTTTGCAGGTTATCAAGAGAGTGACTCACTGAAAACACGCCCTCTTTTCCATTGCTGATGTGCAATTAAAATGGTTTCAGAAATCCTCTTTGACAGTCCAGGGCTTAGCCAAAAATGTAAATGACATTAAAGGAGACAATGAATTTAATTTTGTTTAATGTCCCCTTTCACTGATTCTCATTTACATCACATTTCCACATAAAGGGCTGACCTTATAAATACTGGCATTTGTTCAGCTTTTGGAGGTAATCACGGTTTTGCAAAAACCAGATGGGAGCACACAAATTTTCCGATTTGTTTCTTAGAAGGCAGAGGAAACCACATGTGAGACATTCTAAGGCTGCAGTCTTTTGTTTCTGGTAAACAACTCGACAACAAGTGAAGTGCACTCTGGGAAATGACCTCGTAGGTGTTTCATAAATGAACGATAACGCAAAGTCATTTAGAAAATACAGGCTCACTAATGAGGGACATAACGAAAAGCTAAGCAAAATTTACATTAGGCCAAAATTTAATTGCATTAACACACGAACAGGTGCGCAGAGGCCTTTATAAATGAGCTAAATGAATAAAAGCCTCCCACAGCACAACCATGTGTGCTGACCAAAAAAAGAGACAAGGGAAAAAACAAGGGGGAAAACAAGTCAATGTCATGAATTATTCAGTGGCTGGGCTGCACTCCAAAGGTCAGTGCCCTTTGACCTTTGTGACAGGAAGTGAAAGGGAGTGCCGTAGCTGCTGGAATAAATAGAGCTGACATGTTTAGATCTTGTCCAGAGTTCGTTTCTGAATGGCAGTGTAAATTGACAAAGGATGTTAAGCTCTATGAACATACTAAATTCAAAATTCATGTATGGGTAACATGCACATCGATAGCACACTCTCTCTCTCCCAGCTCTTGCTGCAACGTCTCAGTGTAAAGCATGACCTTTGAACTCTGACACAGAGAATGAGTCATTTTCTCTCCTCTTTCAACAACATGTGCTTTCTTATTACAAAATCCATGTGTAAGCCTGAACAATGTATCTAATCTTTCACACAAGAGAAGACAAAGTCAATATGTAAGAGAGTGAAGACGGATACCAGGCCTGGAGAGTGATCACAAATTGAGTTATTTTTGGCTATGCACTACTCTACATATACTGTAAATGGGGAAACCATCTAATCCAATACTGGGCACCTCGTCACAATAACTCGAAAGACTCAAATTACTGTCTAAATAAACCTACAGCCCCACTTATTTTATGGCGCCCTTAGCTTATAGACCTGACAAATGCAAACTGCTGTGGTCATAGCAAAAGTGATACAATTACGTACTGATTTCACTAGATGAAATCAGGCTGTCTTTGGTTTCATTCGAAAGGCAACAGAATCTCCAATATTTCATTTCCCGATTAGATAAGGGACGAAAAAATATGTACGCTCACTCTATTGAAAGACAATAAACTTTCTTTTTTTTTTACAGAGCAAAAGATTTGTCTCACGACGCACATAAACACACACAAATGCAACAAAAACAGGGTCTTTCTTCATTCAAAAATGAGTATGAATAATGCAAGGGCATCAAATGTAAGTGTTGAAATATTTAAAGACCAAGCAGTGCTGAAACTTTGTGACAGCTGTTGGGCCTATATCTAACCAACTTTTTTTTAAAGAGAATCCTTCCTCTTCAAAAATCTGAGTGAAAATCTGTATCAAAACTCTGAGAGAAAATAGGGTAAACAGATGTCTGGCTTGACCGCAGGAAAATAGGACACATTTGGAATGATAAGTTTCCCAAACTCCGTTGGATATGCCAGATCCATGGGAACGCCAGTTAATGTCTTGCTAGATGCCAGCTAGCTGTGTGCGCTTTCCCCTCATACCATCTGGGAAAATGTTACAGCGAATGAACGCCATCAATGATTCACTCCAAATCTGTTTCTTAAGGTTCGGCCATGCTACTGTTTCTCTAGGAAATGTGGCAGTGCTAGCTGGTTTTCATACTGTAATTGTAGACAGATGAGACATGCCTGATTCAACAATCAAACCTCTCCTCTAGGTTTATGTCACTCAACTATGTTCTACTCAATTGGAAATAATCAGTTTCTGCCAGCAGCAACCGCAGCACAGGTGCCTCTAATGATGTGCATGAGAAAATGACAGATGTAACAAAAACGGCTGTAAAACATGGAGGCTTTAACTAAAAGCTTACCCATATGCACAGCAGGAATAGTCAAGTAATTGCAGTAAATAGTCTCACGTAGTAAGCCTACAGTGAGTGCTGGTCATGTCAGTAACTCTGGCTAAACCTTGCAACATTTCACAACCGCCCCTCTCTGCAAGCCTCCTTCAGTCACTGGGAACCAGTGTGGGTCTGTTAGGGTGAGCTGACGGGCTCATAGTTACGACATGGAGACAATGGGAGGGTCTAATGAGGAACATATGCTTTTGTGTTTCAACAGAGCCGCTCATTGTGCAAGGAAAAGGATACTCTACTCCTATTCAGACTCGTCACAATGAAAATCTGAGCCCTCCCTGAGCCAGTTGAGCTTACAATATCCATCCGCTTCTTTTTTCCCTGTTCTTTATTTCCCACCCCTCTTCTTGACTTTAATTCTCCATGCATTCATTTTGCTTATTGTACTTATGTTACATGTTTTGTCCCGCAGATTGAAGAACAATGATGTACGAAACTCTAAGCAGTAAAAGGTAGCAGAGCAATACAAAGCAAACATGAAAGCAGCGGAAATTAGATGAACAAAGTACACGTCTCAAGTTATATGTTAATGTGCACACTATCACCTCTTCACTGACAAATACACCTGACTAATAAATTAAGCAATCCACTTAGCAACGCATACAGCAAAAGAGCTCTGGCCATATATTATCCTACACTTCAGTACTTTTCTTATGTATATGATATACTATGAGTGTCAAAAAGAAATAGAAACAATGTCCTAGCATAACCAACGCTATAAACAACACAAGCACGTGTGTATGTGCATGCGTGTGGGTGTCTGTCTGTCTGACTGTCTGTCTGACGGTGTTTGTGTCTTCATCTGTGTGTGTATCTGTATATGTCTATGTGTGTGTCTGTGTGCGTCAGGTTCAGACAGCAGTAGCTCTGGTAATCCATCCAGGCTCCCAGGGCAGCCAGCTCCTACTTCCTGATGCATGAGAAGCCGCTGGAGTGGAGTGGCGGCAACAACTGCTCAGCCCTATTTGATTACTAATAAGAGAGTTGTCCCCTCTGTCAGATACCAGGCATTCTCCACTAAGCAAACAGTGATTCCGGCTAGTCAAACATTAGCATTGCTGTCTCTCCCCACTACGTGGTGAGAGTTACATTGAGATCGACGCT
>CABFOQ010020126.1:37427-58280 GCA_900660455.1 Gephyroberyx darwinii
TTTCCCCCACCCCCCCCCCCCCCCAACACACACACACACACACACACACACGCACGCACGCGCGCACACCCACCGAGCCAAAAAAAGGGACTGCACAAATGCAGGCCAAATTATTTAAAATCACACTCACAATAATATTATTTGGGAAGAGAGATTTTTTTTTTAGATTTGCACACACAAGATTTTAAAGAAAAAAACGTTATAACGTTATCTGAAGGATTGAGGAGAGCGATTTATTATTTCTCACAAGTCTAAGACAGAATGCCTCAATATTAATGTGCCATGCAAAATATCTTATTATTGTGATTATTATGAATCTGAATGTGATTCATATAACCAACAACAACAATTACAATAATAATAATAATAATAATAATAATAATAATAATAATAATAATAATAATGATAAAAATACAAGGATCTGCATCTTTTTAAAATTGCATTTGATGCTGTATTGTCTCAAATTAATACGCACATTTTCTTTCTTTACAGCTTCTGTGACCTCACATTTCGTCACTAACTTCTGTCAGAGTGCTCATGTTAATTGTGTGCAGTGGTGAGTTCTGTCAAGGGCATTGCCCGTGCGCACAATTTGCATTTCCATTCTGCTGTGGAAATGATGAGAGAGTTTCTGCGCGGTTTAGAGCCTCGCGGCGCAGTCTGTGGGCGAATTACATTTAAAGAAGGCGAGAGAAATTAAATAAGAAACCGAGACCACTTCAGGGCTATTAACATCTAAAATATCCCCTGGAAATTTAGACCAAAATACACATGACCATACCCCAGGATACCATCGCTCTTGCAGCCCGTCTTCATTGTGTCCATCACTGTTTTGTAGGCCTATCTGAAATTCTTTATTTGAAAAGTTGTCACGCCGCCACGAATTGCTCAGTGGTGTTGATGGACCCAAATTTAAAATAAATTTGATCATGCAGCCATAAATCTGGCCATATTTCCTTATAGGCTTCATGTGGCCAAACGGACTGCGAGGGCAAAAATCTACAATTCAAGTAATTTAAAACCTCATCAGTATAACACGGTCACATGTTGCGTTGTGCAATGTGACTTCCTGAAAATTGAGACAAGTGGTCTAACCTTGTCTTTTTTTACAATATATCTTGCGTTTGCATGACCAAACAGGGAGCAGCTTTTACCGCAACGCTCAAGAGAACTTAAATTTGCCCGTTGACCCCTGTGATTGAGCTAGCGCCAACCTATGGTGATATTGCCCCACCTACAGGAGTCCTATAATTCTCAAGTATTTATCTCAAAATATATCGGTTTTTCTACATGCTTGTTACTGCAGTGCCTTTAATTTACTTCTCCTGAGATCCATCATAAATGTGATTCAGGCTTGAGGCTGAGGTATATATTGGCAAGATGGCTCATATATCAGGAACTTAGTGCAACTCATTACCACTCCACAACTGAATTCTGGCATTAGTGAGAGATCCTTATGAATATTGAACTGTGTTACTATTAACAGAAATGTTAATTATGATGTCAAGACAGAGAGAGAGTCAAGGTGAAAGCAGCACAGCAATAGCTAAAAATAATCCATGCCAGCTAGAGTACAGTATGATCCTGCAGAGGAGTGTTAGTGGCAAGGGACCTTTTTGCTGCAACAAAGAGGTGGAAAAGAGGAAGTAAATGAATTAGAGTACAAGCCAGATTTTGTCTTTGTTTCATCCACACTTGTCCTGTCCCTATTTTCTAACCTCTCCCTTTTCCTTGCTATTGGAAGTGGTGCAAATTGTATAATGCTGGTCTTTGTTCTACAGAGTCAAGCCACATGAATAGCCGTCCTGAGCACACACAAAAACACACTGACAAACTGATCATCTTAAAAAAGCAACGCCCTGGTGCTCACTTGGCCTACTTTCCACGGCAGCACTGGGACGTGGGAAGAGGAATAGAATTCGGGGGAGGATGTTCTTGCACTCTGGGAAACATTCAGTATAGCAAGTGTGATGCACATAAACATAGCCTTTGCATTGTCAACCTTAGACCGCATTTGCCCCAGATAACTAGTCCCTGTGCTAGACTATTCTCTTTGACTTTGCAATTGAAATCCTGAGAAGATTATGCCAAAGCTAAAAGAGGCAAACTCCAGTGTGGGATTTCAATTGTCAATTCCTGTTGGATTTTATAGCATTATGACATATAGTACACCATCTGTTATGCTCCCTGTTACTAGTTCTATGTCTGCACAAATGGAGTCTATTACTGTGAACAGCATTACAAATATGACCTATGCTTTTGATTGGACCACAATATTCAATTGCCAGTATTCCTTGCTAATATGATCATTAACATATACTCAGATGTATGACTAAGCATAGGGTCTCCAGGTTACAGAACACAAGGGTTAGGTGCAGTAAAGTAACCACTCCTAACTTTAGCTAAACAGACTTTCCCAAGCGCTAGCTAATCTGGGGCTTCTATGTACACCGCCTAACCAAATGTCGACATCTGTGAGGGTGTGCATAAAGAAAAGCCCCTCAGAGAAACGGGGGATAATAATCTTAGTTCCCCTCACCTTCAGCTTGCCCATAGGGGTTTAAAAGGGAGATGAAGAAATCCTATGTAAACATGCCAAGTTAAATTTTCACTTGAAATGTGACATGGAGGCAAAGGGCAACCTTGGTGCATCTCTAATGTGGCTCCATTACTTGAGTTTTCAGTGCCCCTGGATGTAAACAATTGAGGTATTCAGTCCATGGCTCGAGCACTGACTCACTGTGCACATTTCATATCTTTGTATACTTTTTCATCCACAACTGTACCTTACACTTTAGTGCATAGGTGAAGTGTCCTCAGAAGTCAACACAAACCTTGTATACAATGAGAATGTCTGTACTCAATAGCTTCCATGAAAGTGACTTTTGCTCTCCTGAGAAACATACAAAGTTTGAGCATCTGTTCCATCGTGTAGTCTTTGTTGAGAAATTAAATATTGAACTGATCTAGTGTACCATGAATGTTTCACTCACATAGTGATTAGACAGACTGGAGAGGCAAGATATGGCAGCACTTTACACTCTACTTTAATTTACTGTATTTGTTGTTCTTGCCTTTAAGTGGGGTTTTTTTATACCAGATTATATTGTTGCTGCAGCAAATGGTCTTTAATGTTGTTTAGATTAGGTTTAACATGCATGTGTAAGTCAAACACACACACAAAGTAAATACACATACACACATGCACAAACGCATACACACACACACACACACACACACACACACATACATCCAGTATGCAGTATGAGGGTAGTCCAACAGATAATGTACTATCTATACAGCAGGTTGATGAAAAGACAGATGAGGTTTTTGGTTTTTGGTCAACTTGGTGAAATCTGTTCTTACACTGATACAGTATGTGCATTAAATAAAATACTCCATAAGTACTAGATTAAAATGTATTCCTTGTCTGCAGTTAAAATGCATCTCAAAATAAAGGATGTCTCATTTCTCACGGTACTGGACTCAACAATTGTCTCACAAGAGAGAAACCTTAATCATGTTTTTTGACATTAACATTTTGGATCAGAGCAGCAGACCAAGGTAACATGCAAGCAGGAGAAGGAAACGGTATCATCACAGAGATCATAAAATGGTGTCGTGAGTAGTCTTTTGTCCAGGACCATAGGAGAGTTCTGTTGCTAAAGGGAAGGACAAAAGCAGAAGGCGCCACGGGTATAAGGTTCCCCTGAGCAACAATGCTGAAAGTTTCAACTTGCAGCACATGGGTGTAACTTTAACTGGAATACTGTGGATCAAAGACTCACAAACAAAGTGGGTGGAAATGCTGGAGGAGTGTCTGTGCTCGAGTAAAGGACAGGTTCACTAGAGAGAAAGAGGGAGAGACCATTTATGAAACACAGACCAGGCAATCATGGTTAATTACTGAGACTTTGTTTTGTGAACTCAAAGGGCAACATGATTCAATTAACAAAATTGATACGGACACTTACAAGACCTTACATCGACAAACTCTGTGGTGAAACAAGCTTATAAAATATAATAGAAAATTAAAATGAACAAATTAAAATCTTCCTTTATTCACCCACACAGGATAGAGAAGAAGATATAGATTTTGCACACGCTGTAATAAATCTCAAACAATCATTCCCAACTCCTGTCGTCACCTATGATCTTTTAGAGAGAGGAAGAATTATTTTGTTCTGGTTCCTTAAAAATTCAATGAGAAACAAAGCCTTGAAATTTGTGGGGCTTAAGGCAACTCATCAGGTTAGATCAGTACAATGTGGATGTGTAACCTTTACACTGCAGTTGAACCTACGCATACAAGTGTTATGAAAGGTCCCTGTGGCGCTCTGCTCTTCTGACATGGATTTGAAGACTTGCCACTTTATTAGCTGCTAAGCCCCCAATACTTGTTCTATATAGTGGGGGCCTATGTTATGAGCCGGGATCTCATTGTCTAGTGTTATTAGAGGAAGAGTCTGCAGCATTCTCCTATCCCCCCCAGAGAATAGCCAGACTGTTTGAAGGGAAGCTACAAGTGCAATTTAACCTGTCTTATTTACAATATGATCTGTTACAAGGACATCATTGCAGCACGGATTCACATCTAATATATTTCCTCAATGTGATTCTTTTCTGTTTCCATTGATTCAGGAGAGTATATTTTGTTTGATGTTCACTTGAGCTTTCAAAAATCTCACAATCTTATCAAGTCAGAGTAGACTTGAAGATTTAGAGCAAACTTTGGTGATCTCCACGGTATAGTTGTGAAATGACTCATGCCAATTCTTATCAGTAGTTTCATATAAATTTTATTTGAAACGATGGCAATCAAAGCATGCACACAACTGCTTTAATTAAAACAGCTCACTCCTAATTGTGAGGGAAAATGTTCATGATGCAACTACTTATCAACAGTTTATGGAAAACAAGCAGTTGGTGGTCATCACTTATGTCAGAAGCACACACCAATTTTCCAAAATGGAAATTTTTTATTGGCTTTGAATAATAAGTGACATAGTGCCATCTAGTGTACAAATCCACACACTGAAGAATGACAACCCCTTTGCCTGCATGTATGTAAAATATATGTATAGGACCTTATAAAAGAAGCACAAAGTAAAAAAGAAAAAGTAGGTGAAGGATAGTGTAGCTTTTACACTGACCTGTCATATGTGTGCCTCAACGTGAGGCTTAACTACACTGCATGACCACACTGAAATGTTCTGCCCAGAGGGGAAATAAATAAGCAGACTGAGGTTTGTCTTACAAGCAAAGTCTTTGACAACCCTCAGTTGTGGAAAGCCACAAAGAATAATCTCCTTCACACAATAAGGCAATGTTGAAGGCTATGCATGCAAATTATACTCTGCCATCTAAATTACAAAGACATACACAGATCTCAAATCATCAGGCCTCATATCTCACTCATCGGGCCTCCGGGCTCTGAGGCTGCCAGAGGATGCTAGAGGATGCTATAGAAACAACAGAACAGAAATAATAAGAAAAAACACAGGAGCCAAACAAGAGTCCTGAATAATTGATTGTGTTTGTCTTTGCTGTTGTTGCTGTGTGTGTGTGTGTGTGTGTGTGTGTGTGTGTGTGTGTGTGTGTGTGTGTGTGTGTGTGGGGGTGTGTGTGCGTAAGACTGAGGGTCTGGGCAGAGCTCATGCCCCTGAGCAGACCAGACGCATCCACTGGCCAATGGTTTGTGTTAAAAACTGACTGACCAAATGTGGGGGAAGGGTTGGTTGTGTGTAAGGGTGGAAAGGCATCGCATGTGTATGGGTATTTATGTGTATGCCTGTGTTGTAAATTAATTGAGATAGATATTCTGTAGATAGTAGTAGTGTTTGATTTTGTCAAAAGAAATCCATAGACCTGAACATGAGTCCACATGAAAATCATACCCAGGACTATGAATTGTGTTTGTATTCAGTAATGTGAGATGAAAATGAAGTAAAAGATTTCAGGGATACAAATACTTGTTGTTGAGGAGCTCAGGAATAGCTATGTTGTAAGATGTTAAAAAGTCAATATACCTTCATTTTGTCTGTGCTGGTAATGAGCCATATTTTCTGTGGAAAATGGCTGCTTCTCCGGAGGCACCATGTCTACTGAATGTGGCCCTGATCCTGGATAAAACAGAAGGCTCACCAATCAATCTCTCCAGGTTGCCCACAGCCAGAGAAAGCAGCTGCACCACATGTTTGCCTTGCGCGATAGCGACAAGTTAACATACGGGCAGCACAGTAACCATCCACAAGCAGCCTCTAGCTGTCTTATAATGAATTCCCACAGGGATGGGGAACTATCAGAGTCAGTGGTGTTACTGGAGGCTCGGAATAAAGTCAACACCTCTCCTTATACCTGATGAAGCTTCGGCACAGCAGAACACACACAGCCACAACAGTGAAGCTGTAGGAAATGTGAAAAATCCAATGTACACAACAATTAAGCTGTAAAATTTGTTAAAACACAAATTAGGCTGAAATCAAATGTTTTTCACGTTTTTATTATAGCACCATTAGACAAGGCAGCAATTCTCTACACTCTTAGCAAAAAGGGTTATACAGAAAGTCATTGTTTCGGCTTGTACAAAAGATAACCCGATGCTTGGTGCTGTAAAGAATCCTTTGAGAATGTATGGGATGTTCCAAATCAGCTCCAAAAATCTCTATGAGGTTTTAAAAACACAATCATACAGTATTCTTTATTCTGATTTGCCCCTTCTTTTTTTTATATCTAGACAATATGGTGGGGACTTACACTTTTAGTACAAGTGTTCAAATGTATCCCACAGCCAGATACACCACCTCATCAGCAAACTGTAAAATGTATGTCAGTGTGCTGGATGTAGAAAGTCAAAATCTCTGAAGAACCATTTGGTTCTGTGAAACCACCAGGTGCTATATGAAATCAAAAATGGTTCTTACAAGTACAGGTAGACGACCTTTTAGAGGTTCAAGTAGCTCTTCAAATAATACTAGTTCTATAAAACATTGGTAGGCCATCTTTTTTAAAAGCAGCACCAGCATATCTACTCACTACAAATCAGGTTGATACACAAAGGTGTTAAGTGCTTCCTCCCCCTGACTTTAACCAATTTCCCTGAATGTTTAGGGAGGTAAACTAAGTTCAAGGGCACTATTCACTAGTCAACAGTAAATTAGAGCATGCCTGTAAAATTCATCAATTTTAAATGTACAAATAAAAAGTGCCTTGTGAGTATAATCTCTTTTTTATTTTCATGCATAGTCTCCATAATCTCCAGAACAAGGTGGTCTAATCATACAATGCCAACTGAAAACTTTTTTAATACTGCAGTAAGGCTTCAGTGAGCAGAAACCCCTAGCAAATGAGCAGACACAGGTAGGCTCACCTTTACTATATGTTTTTATATTATAGATATATTGGGGGGAAATGATCTTAAAATAACAGGCACACTTTTGCTCTCTAACCTTTGGGCTACTGCTTCTCCCCAAGGGAGACTGTATGAATGATGAGAGGGATATGGAGCAAGGGAGATACTGGAGAGAAGGTTTTGGAGAGCTTTAATCCAAATCTTTCGGGGCACAACCCTGTTTATTCACTTGCCACCACCAAGAGAGTCTGTGGATGCAGAAAAACAAATAAAGCACAAAGCACCACAGACACAACATTATCTGTATACAATAGTTACCCAGTGCCACAACGCATCATCGTGACAACTAAAAGTCAGTGAGAATGATAAACTAGCCTCAAATATGTGACCTGTACCATGTAGGTCAAAGAAATGTCTTCATTTGTTAATGAGCACTTTTGGGTTTGTCACACTATTTTTAAGGTTTCTAACAGTACAATAAGAATATCATAGCAGCTAGGCAAACATGGGACCTAATTCCACTTCTCAATGGAATTAATGGTTCATGTTTTTGTAAATCTGTGTACTCAAAAGAAAAAAACCCACAAACTGGTTATTCTGTTCTACCCATTGAAATGTGGCCCAGATATTCTATATTCTCACACACATCAGCATTTGCCAAATCTTTTCTAGAATGGGACTTTCTGTATTGCACAATCAGTCCTTATGGGCCACACCTCACCAGCTCCCCCAGTTCAGACAGTGCTGCTTACAGATGCAGGAAAAACAAACAAAAATAAAAAATAAAACAACCACCACAGTGCTCACATCCAATATTTTAGAACATTATGCACTATATTTTAGAGCGTACGCTCTACAAAAAAAATATAGACAAAAATATAGACAAAAAATAGAAAAGAAAAAAGAGAAAGAAAAAAAAGAAATTCCTACATAACATATTTTTGCACATATTGTAATCAGGAGCTCCAAAATGAAATATCCACCACTTGAAGAAGGCAGCACCTATATTTAAAAAATGATTGGCAGCCTAACATTTAAAAAAATAATAATGAAAATTAAAGGATGTAAGGTAATGGAAGTACTTGGTCAGCAAAATGATAGCAGTTCTACAGACTGAATCCTCCATATTTGAGACATTATTGAATAATGAACCAAAATATATACATATTGTGTTTTGGAAAATAACTAATTTTCAAAATCAAATATCATCAAGATAGGCCGGACTGCTTTTGCATTGGAATTCACTTTATCATGCTAAAGCAAGTCATAGGCTCTTTCAGTATAGTAAATTAATGTTATTTGAGAAATTTCAGACAACTTCAACAGCAATATTACACCCAGTGTAATTAGGAATTTGTTTTATTTGCATATTCCTATACACACACCTACATACTGGCATTTCACCAAAGAGGTCAGAGTGCAGGGAAGCCAGAAACCATGCCCCTGGAGCAGGTAGGAGTTGATTTTGATCAAGGACGCTTAGACACTAGACACATTGGCTGTTGTAGCGATCAAACCTGTTGGCCTCAAATTTTATGCTTTTTGCATAGCGTGTAGGAACCAATCCCTTGATATAACAGCAACGATGATGGCTCTGGGTAGTTTGAAAATCCCCCAGTATGCTTGAATCACTTAGTAGTAAATCTTATGTTTGACATCCACATGGTAGGCGGTTTATGGCCTATTGAGTAATTGAACCCTGCTTCTTACAGTTCAAAATGTCATGCTACAAAACAGAAATGTTGCATTTTGACTTGACACCAATGGTGCTTTTTGTTTCTTTGTTTTTTCTTGCTTGCTTAGTAATTTAATTAATTAGTTAGTTAGTTAGTTAGTTAGTTAGTTAGTTAGTTAGTTGGTTAGTTCAGAGGCCAGGTCATGAAGGTCTGGCAAAAATGGCAAAAGGCCTCTTTATTGTCAGTGAGATGGGGATAGAAAAATCAGGCCTATATCACTATACTATACCTAGTTTAGTTTCCTCATATTCGAGGTACAATAGTCACTCACAAATAAAAAAAAGAATTTGAGTTTCATTATTTTCCCACTAGATGTCACCCACTGACCATATAACATATGAAGGGGGTCTTTTATCCAACGTGCCTTATGTTACTGAGTTAGAAAGGACCACACAATATATACAGCATCAACACAACAAATAACCACCTAAGAGGCAAGAAAAAGTTTTATATAAAAAAAAAAGAAGTATAACTTTTGGATAATGATTTTTTTTCAATTATCCTAACATTAGCCTAACTAACTACAAATCATGCTCATTATGAATACCCAAAGCATTAAAGCTTACCTAAGGGGATAGAAAATGTCAGAGCAATGTTTTTTGATCCAAACATCCATACTATGATGTGTAGATGATGATTGGGCCTGCTACACCCATCAGAAGATAGCTGGATTCGAATTGAGGGCCTTGGTGAGCAGCTATGGATTAATACAATACAATACAATACAAAAAGTTGAATGCATAGAGAATGCGGAGAAAGTGTACATTTTTAAAAAGATGCTCAGGAGGATGGATGGAGCCAGGATGTGGCATGTGTGCATGACGTCATTTGTCCATGTACTGTGCGCCATTTTGGAAGAAAAAAATCACGGATAATTTCCGTGGTCTTGACAGATCTGGACCCGAGTCCTCACACAGATTGTGGATGTTATCTATTTCCCTAAGCAAGCTGCATTGGCTAAATAGGTATTGCAAGCTGTGTACAGCAAGAGCTGCTAAATGAAGCAATGGCGGGTAAGCTACTTTTGAAGCCACGAAGGGATCCACCTCACTTAGTGTGTGTGATGGCCTGAATCTGCAAGTTAGCTAGCCAACGTTAGCGCTGGCTAGCTAAGTTGCTAGTTGTAAAAGTGTGTCGCTATCAGGTCAGTTTATCACGAAACGAAATGTTTATCATATACAAACTAACAGTGTGTTCCTTTTTTAGGAGTTGCAGGAGGAAATGATTTTCAGTGGTGTTTTTCTCAAGTGAAAGGGGCGATAGATGAAGATGTTGCGGAAGGTAAGTGGCTAACGAGGTAGCTAGCTAGCTGCATCTGATGATGATGCTGTGTGGGCATCTTCTCGTAACATGTACGATAGCTAGATGGTCACACCGGTTTTTAATATAGCTCGGCTGAGAAAAACGAATAATGTCTAATTGCGGATTAATTGCAAAAAGCTCATTTCATCGGTAAATTGCAGTTCGTTGGCTAGCTAGCTAGCTATAAGCTAGCTGGTAGCTAAGCTATCAAAGGGGAGCGACCGTGACCATGACGTCAATGTGCTGCGTCCATAAATTGTCAAGTGACATCATGCTTGTTTTCATGAATTCGTCCATAAATAGGTTAAACTGTTTCATGCGATACTTGCCTCAGTTGTCACATATACGAATGCAAAGTGCTCCCATTGGCCGCACATTCAGTTTGCAGGCAATCAGGATGGGTTGACATTAGCTGTTACAAATGTAATCATCAGGCTGCACAGTTTGGTAAAATCTGTTATTATCTGTTTTCAGCTGACATAATCTCAACAGTTGAATTCAACTATTCCGGAGAGTTGCTTGCTACTGGAGATAAAGGAGGCAGAGTAGTGATATTTCAACATGAACAGGAAGTAAGTGTTGTAATGAATGAAAGGTGACTATCTTCATCATTTTGGTGTGTACCTTGTATGGTGGCTTATATTTTGCATGTCTTTCTTTCAGTCTAAGAATCGTCCACACCTGCGTGGGGAGTACAACGTCTATAGCACTTTTCAGAGTCATGAGCCAGAATTTGACTATTTGAAAAGTTTAGAAATCGAGGAAAAAATTAATAAAATAAGATGGCTACCCCAACAAAATGCTGCTCACTTTCTACTTTCAACAAATGGTGGGAACTTTGTTTTTCATCTATCTTGAACATTTGAATATATCAATAAGTTTTAACAATGAGACATACCTAGAGACATACATATCATAGTTATTCCTGACCTTTATAAGCTACATATCTGTAATTTGTTTTTGTTCAGATAAAACTATCAAATTGTGGAAAATCAGTGAAAGGGATAAACGGGCAGAAGGTTACAACCTGAAAGATGAAGATGGACGACTTCGAGACCCCTTTAGAATCACCTCTTTACGGGTATGCTTAATCATACATTGGACAGGACTCATTTCTGAAAATGACTTTGAAACTTATTGAAAGTATTGTATCTAAAGGTGCATTTTATATTCTCAGGTACCAGTGCTGATGCCTATGGATCTCATGGTAGAAGCAAGCCCACGGAGGATCTTTGCAAATGCGCACACTTATCACATTAATTCCATTTCTGTAAATAGTGATCATGAAACGTACCTCTCCGCAGATGACCTAAGAATAAATCTATGGCACTTGGAAATCACAGACAGAAGTTTTAGTATCCTTTTTTTCTGCAACAGATCCCAGGGATTAATATTCAGATATGTCTTTACGAGCTGATATTGTTTGTTTCGTTTGTTTTTAAGTAGCCCTAAGGTTACATTTCCTTAACAGTGTGTTTCCAGATATTGTAGACATAAAGCCTGCCAACATGGAGGAACTGACAGAAGTAATCACAGCTGCTGAGTGCCATCCACACCAATGCAATGTATTTGTGTACAGCAGTAGCAAAGGCACCATCCGCCTGTGTGACATGCGAGCAGCAGCACTCTGTGATAGGCACTCGAAGTGTAAGTATGTCCAACGAATATGAAGTGTAAAGAAAACATTTGCTCCTAATCTACCAATAAGGATCTTATTGCACATATTTTTTCATCCAATTAAAATTCAGTGCTAATAATTGATTGAAAACCTTGACATGATTTAAAATCAAGCTTTGTGAAAAGTTGCGTAATGGCACATTTGATTGTATTCATGTCAGCTGCCATTATGAGGATGTTTCTGTTTTCAGTTTTTGAGGAGCCTGAGGATCCAAGCAGCAGGTCCTTTTTCTCTGAGATCATCTCCTCCATCTCAGACGTGAAGTTCAGTCACAGCGGACGCTACATGATGACACGTGACTACCTCTCCGTCAAAGTTTGGGACCTCAACATGGAGAATAGGCCAGTGGAGACGTATCAGGTGCTTATGCTACATATTCATATGATAATCCGGTGACGTGAAATATTAATGACGGTAACCCTGTGAGAGCCCGACTAGTACTAAGCCTCACTGAGCTTGGAAAAATGATCTCTCTGATTCCAGTGCTTTAAATCTCACTTTACGTAGACTGAATAGATAGATGGTAAAGTCCTTTTAAATATAGTATGTGACTTACACATACTATATATACTACCTTACACAGAGACAAACACATCAGGCACAAGTGAAATATTTGGACTCAGTATTGTGTTTTGTTTCAGGTCCATGAATACCTTCGCAGTAAGCTCTGTTCCTTGTATGAAAATGACTGCATCTTTGACAAATTTGAGTGCTGCTGGAATGGCAGTGACAGGTAAGTGCCTTTGCTCCGTTTTTGTATGGAATACTGTTTCACTTCCTATTGGCTTGTGCTCTCCATTTTATGTATCTCATACTTATGGACACTGTTTGACTGGATTGAAGAATGCTTTTTGTTCCCCTGTGACACCAGGGTTTTATGGCAAGTCCAAATTAGAAACACATTTTTTGTTGTTGTTGTCCCTTCTCTCACAGTGCCATCATGACTGGCTCCTACAACAACTTCTTCCGAATGTTCGACCGCAACACCAGGCGGGACATCACACTGGAGGCATCCAGGGAGAGCAGCAAACCACGGGCTACTCTCAAACCACGCAAGGTGTCCACTGGCGGCAAAAGGAAGAAGGATGAGATCAGCGTTGACAGCCTGGACTTCAACAAGAAGATCCTCCATACTGCCTGGCACCCCAAAGATAACGTGATTGCTGTGGCGGCCACCAACAACCTGTACATTTTCCAGGACAAAATCAACTAGAAGATTTGGGGCTCCAGAGGATAGGGCTTTTACCGTACCTGTGTAGTTAAGCCTACTACTTGTCTATCTGTATAAGAAGAAACAGCCTCGTTGTCCTCCTGGTGAAGAATTCGAAAGCACGTGTCTACTTTTTTTGCCACAGGAGGTTGATCCATAGGCCTGTTTTATTTTGAGTCTGAGCTTAGGTTGTTTTTGCCTTTGGCATCAGGGCAATCAACATGCCCCCTGACCCAGAAAGCCCAATTTGGGTCTAATTGATGGAATGGCACTCCCTAGAGGTCAAACTCTTGAACGTTGGTGTTTGTGTTGACATTTTAAGCCTTCATTTCATGATTTAATGACCGAACTCTTGGAAGCCCTAAAAATGACGTCTTGTCAAAGTTGTAACACCATTGCAAAGATTTTGGGCCCATCTGAAACATGGATTAATGGCCAATAAGTCTAACTGTAACATTCCCCCATTGGCCATGTATTCAGGCCAAACTACTGGTGGCAGAGATCATGAATTTGGAAAGTGGACTGATTTATTTTCTCCCTCCTATTACTTTACCCCAGTCAATACGGTGACCTAATTTCACTGACTGTATCTACTCAAATACACCTTGTCATCCACATAATAAAAGAAACTAAAACTACAGATGTGTTTTTAAATTTAGAAGTATGTATTAAAACATGTTGTTCTTTATTGCTTTGCATGTTTTTATGTTGTAGAGAGGTGGAAAAATGTCCAGTCACACCACTGTCTTTTGAGCAGATCTCAAGCAATTGTTAAGGAAATACTATTTGGGGCTATAAGTTTCAGAACCACTGTTGGAGATGACCGATCATGTGTTTGTGTCATTTATTTCTAGTTGTTGACCATGTTTTAGGATGCAGGCTGGAAACTCCGTGGCACAAGATGGGGCCCAGGACAAAGGGAATCTGCAGCCTTAATGCCTACTTCTATCAGTGACAGCTACAAGTTATGTCCCCAAACGTTTTACAAACCTCATGTGCATTATTTTTAAATCCTATTTTATAGTTATGTCCTCATATACTGCTGCTACATGTGGCTGTCTATGAAAACACATTAAGAGGAGGAAAATTGCACACCATACAGTTTATGTCATAGGGTGCCTCCAACTCATGTAATAAGTAGGAAATTCAGACAGGCCTCATACATGTGCCCTTATTCATTTATTAGGGATGTCACTCAAATTTGAACTGCGCATTGCAAATGTGGATCTTATCTCTGTAGTTGTGAATGCAGAAATGAAGGTTGACTACACAAAACATATACTGATAACATTAAACACATAATGCATTGTCTTTGTCCATTGATTCCTAACATGGTGGCAATGTATTCACTTGTTTATTATTTTGACCAAAGTTAAATAAAATCTAATTGTGTTCATCTGCATGTGGTCCTTATCTTTGATAGATATGGGTTTGATGTTCTCGCTTGGTGTGCAAATCCAGTTGGGCCTTAGAGAGTCATATTTACAATCTATGCATTCCCATTATATCGTCTTGAGGGAAAAAAGCAATGGACCGTTATTGTGCTGAATAAGCTTCCATTTTCACAGTTTTATATAACATCTGTCAATATTCCTGTTGAATGTTACATTTGCACAAGTTTAGCAATCATTGCAGGCAATCACTGAAACACAAGGCTAATAATGATCCCTTGGGCATGGAAAAAAAAAATCAGGCTACAAGTCAAAAAGCAACAATTTCCTTTCATCAACAGCTGACGCGTAAAAGAATCAAGTGGCAGCAGCTCAACTTAAAGTGACAGTGATTTTTCTTAGTGAAATGAACAAGGCATTACATGTCAGTTCCAGAACGTGCAGATTTAAGGAGCAGGAAGCAGCAAAACAGTCATCACCAGGCCAGAGTGGGGACTACAGCAAGGAATGGAGGACTGGTCATCATGTCAGATGCAAGTAGACATGAGGGTAAAACAGCAATGACTGATCCTTGATTCTCCATGCTAGAATGGGTGACATGGGACCAACCAAAATGAAGTGTGTCACATGGCCACATCTCCCTTGATCATCAGAAAGTCCCATTTTAAGGCATGCCAAGCTGGTCACAACAATGTGACAGGTACCACAGCACATCACCATAATACTCAGTAGGTGTTGTGAGAGGTCAGGCGCTTCCCAATGTATATTCTAGGAGAGGGACAAACAAGGGAATTAATTACAATGATGCTGATAAAATACATGTGAGGTACATGTGACAAATCTCTAAAAAGATGCATTACCACAATTGTGCTGCTGTGATGCTTGACTGAATAAGATTGATGTCTCTAACAACTACAAGTTCATCTGTGTTTCATCTGAGCCAACAATCACCTTCCTTACTAGAGAAAAAAAAATGGGTTCTTTGAATAACCGCTTTTTGCTAGAGGTTCATGTCAGTACCATATGGGTTTAGTAAGGGTTTCTTCAAGGATCCTCCTGGGGCTGCCCTATGCTTGTAATCTGAAGCCCTAATGGTTCCTTGCAGCCTTTTTACAGAGTATGGCAAAGGTTGGATCAAGTTTAAACAATGCCGCTTACCCTAGACCAACAGCAAGTATGTGAGAAATGATTAACGAGGGAAGGAAAATCTTCAGGAAGTCAGCTGATAGAACACCTCCCTTCTTCATGACACTAGTGTTCCTGATGCTGAGGCAGGTCGAGCACTTGGGGTGCTTCAGCAGGAACTCCCTACAGAGGGGCACATCAATTTTTCATTTGTTTGAATTCATTAAAATCAATGAGTGCCTGTCTAATGTCACAACGTTAACACTCCACTCACACACAGACATCATCTGAAATTCTGTTAATTAGCTACAAATCACTGCATGAAAGAGACACGTTTAGGTTAATCTGTGTAAAAGATAAAGGTTTAAAAAGTCCTATGCCTGTTATCACAGCAACATAGTTGAATTCACATGATACAGTGATTAATAATTTGGCCCAGATTTTAGTAAAACCTTTAGTGGGTACAAAAATCTTGACAATGTTAAAAGTCAGCACTAAGACTTATGATAGGTGCAAGACAATTTGCTTGATCAATCAGGCGTTATGCCAGTGGTTCATGCTTAAGCTTTTCCTAGTGATATTTTTGTGGGTTTTTCCTTGTCCTCAGTGGGAGTCTAAGGTTGGGGGGTGTTGTGTTTCGTCATTTAATATTTTCATAATGTGGGCGCTGTGAAGCACTTTGAGACTGTAACTGTGATTAACTGAGTAACTGGCTATGAACGTATAAATCAGGGCCTAAGAGCTACAAAATCAGTGGAGGCTACATACTTTGGTGGACTGTTCTCAGGTCGACTAGACCAGTCCCAGATCCAGTCAGCGTTTTTCTTCATCAGGTTCTCTACTTCCCGTCTTCTCTCTTGGAAGTCTTCATCTGACTAAAAAAATGTAAAATATGAACTGTTGTTAGAGCACACTAAATTTTATCGTGGCCTAAAATGTAAAAAAAAAAAAAACAACTGTTACATTATAAACACCCTTACAATACAGCAGGTGAATTACACAATAAAACCAAACGAATTAGACTTCATCTCAGAACATATTAACCACGTGCCACAAATCAGTAGTTCCAGTGAATATACCTGAGAGCTGTTTCCCTCTGAGCCTCTCCATAGAAGAAGGGGGGTCTGTGCTCTGAGTGGGCTATTGCACGGCAGACGGCAACATATAAAAGGAAATTTTGATAATTTAAGGTACGTGTTAGGATTCTGTGGGAAAATACTACCAGTTCACAATCTGCATTACGCAATTGCATAAACACAAAATCACAAACTGGGCTGCCTTTTTTCACAAACCTGTTGGATTGTGAGCTTCCTCTGGAGCTGTTCCTGCCTGACTCATGCTGTGCATCAAGCAGCATTTTCTCCACCTCACCCTCTAGGCTGGATGTGGGGATTTGTTCCTGGCTTCCGTGAGGACTTAATCCCTGAGAGCCAGCGCCGCTGAAGTGTAACTCTACCCAGGAACCTTAAAACATAAATCAATTGCATGGTCTTGACACACACAACTCTCTTGGTATCCAGATAAGCACAAGTACTGTATTACTGGCAATGGTATAAATACAATCAGTAGGAGTTGCCAGATAAGGTTACAACAGTAATTTGACACAGACTGGCCTTTAAAAACATTTTGCAACGCTAGTCAAATGAACTTGATTAGCTAGCTGATTAGATGATAGGTATTAGCTAGATAATGGGGTCTCCTCTTGTAGGGGTCTCTAAACATCTTGTAGATCGACAAGCTAAAGTACTCAGCGTTAGTTAGTCTAGGTAGCCACTAGCTAGCTTACTCGACTCCTCAGTCCTCGGGGCAGACTGTTGATGTTGACACGTCGTGTTTTTCTCAACTATTAGCTATCAACTAGCATAAAATCTGGCGAATTATCCGCGGCTCTGTCATATATACATTACCTTGCAAACTCTCGTCAGATGAAATTTCCTTCTGTAGCGACATCGTATTGATATAAACTTCGGATCAACTCGTTGCGCAGTTCTAAACGTTTATATTCAGGCGAATAGTCTGCTGGACCTCCAACTACCACAATAACAATGACGCAACGTTGTGTTTATCTAAAATGTGATTGGCTCGTCTTAAAACAGGGCACGCACAGTACGTAGAGTGAGCCTCCTGTCCGCATTACACACACACACACACGTTGCGCAACTCTCCTGTTGCGCAACTTCCACACACTACCACTACATCAGGTCACAAGCTATCTGTCATTAAATTGATTCATTTTTTTCACATTAATATGATTGGCCAACCTCATATTAGCTTTACTCAAAACATTATTTGAGAAATGGATTTAGCAGATTTTCTACTTGCTTTGCACCTTATTTTTCAGAGCACTTTAACTGATTTGTCTGCAGATGGCAGTGATAGCTCATGATCTCTCTCTCATGCAATGTTCCTTTGTCTGAGGCCATGTTACCATGTTAGAGCATAGTATTCCAAAGATAGTCATGAAGGTTGTTCACCCCAACCAGGCCTCAACTCCATGCAAACTCGACACAGAAAGGCCCGGGAGGCGGGAATCGAACCCAGGACCTTCTTGCTGTGAGGCAGCAGTGCAAGCACTGAGCCACCATGGACACTTTGCATGCTCTTGTCCCATATGTGTCAGTAGGCCTAAGTTAAGGGCCAATAATTCAGAGAGATGTTCACATATACCAGTCTAAGCCAGCACAGTACTACAGCACAGCGATCAGCAAATCGCTGTATGCTTGTAGCCTACGAGAGTGATACTGTAGATAGGAAGAAAGTGTATCAAGCTTGGCCCAGCACTCCAGATGTATACAAATGGTATCATAGATGAATTTTGAGATGACGTAGCACACAAGGCTCAAACTCAGAGATTCAGGTGGGCTAAATCCAAGCACTTACAAGGTCTTGATTTTTTTTTTTTTTAATCCAAGCACTTTCAAGTACTTTCCAGACCCGTGGCAACCCTGAATTCTAGTTTAAATTTTGCTTGGATCATGACCAGAGGAACATGGTATTAAATGAGGAATATCCTGTTTGTAATGGCTCAAAATCACTTAATTTGTTTAAACTGTTCCACAATAGAGCGCTGCTAGTAACAAATTAAACCTTCAGCCTCTTATTAAAAATCCTTTGGAAACAACCCCATTTTGGACCAATGTAATAAAGCTGGGTGTTGGGAAGAAATGCTGAAGAGATGGAGAGATGTTTATTGGCATGAAATATACCCAGAGGTGCTGTATTTTGGCAGGGTAAAACAAAATCACTTATTGCTTATGAGTTCTTGAAGAAGTGACTCCAAATTAGAAGCTGTCAAACTTAATCATGTTCTTTTTACTTGCTACCATGGAGATCAGTATGGCTGACTGTTCTTGCAAAATGAAATCACATCTACAACTAAGGGAGCTAATCGTTATTCCGGGCCAACTTCTTCTTCCTTGTAGCCGACAGTGGAATACAGAGCTCACATCATTTTACAAACAGAAATAAATTACTTGGGTATCTTGAATTAGCAAAAATGTTTTTCTTGCTGTTTTCCTCCTTGCCACAAATGAGCCTGAACAAATAAGCAATATTAATGAGATTCCCTTTAGGATTACAACATGGTCTTGTTAGGCAATTGATTAATCTTTTTAGTTTCTGTAATCATTTATATAAAGATTTTATCTTACAAGCCATTGTCTAGGATCATATTCTCTTCCTCGCTTTTGTCACACAATTGAGTGAACATACAATTGAGACTTATACATAGAGCATCTGAAAGTAGTGCATGTTGATTAAGCAAGAAATGCAATTTGAATTTATTTCACTCTAGCAATGGAGAAAAAATACCTTTGTCACATTGCACCACAATATTATTTCATCAGCTGGAAATTCACCAGTAAATCAGAGTAGACCTGTTATAAATTACGGCATTATGAGGGTCAGTAATAACTACAGTATTCCCCAGTATGCCATGAGAATGCCATGCCATAGTATGGAACTTAATGGATTTTACCAAAAGCTTTATTAACTGTTCATCACTGAATCTAACAGAAGAGATACTGGAAAACATTGCCTGATCATTAAACTGACTGTATATAAAAAGGGAGAGGTGTCTATCCATAGCAAAGAGCATGATAACATTATCGGTAGGTACAGCGGGGTCCAGAGGAAATAATGCAATGGCAGCATGTAACCTTATGAACAAAATAGAAAATATTGAGTAAATATTGACCAAAGCCTTTGGGGAGGAAGTCCTCCATCAGGCCATTAAACTAGACGTGAAATGAGCATCAGGAAGACAAATACAAACAACCACAGATAACCACAGATAATCTTACCCTTATCTGAGATATCTTCTTCCACACTGTAGAGAGTTTCATCCTGTTTGCATCAGAGAACAGAAAGAATTAATGAAGTAAAACACAGCTACATGCAAATGGGATTAGAAAGGGATCTACCATCAGGGAGTTGATAAAGATCATATAAAATATTGTCCAACAATATTAGTCAGTGGCACACAAACAGAGCCCACAACCATCCACTCAGGAGTCAGGCAAGAATTATTGCTATAAGCTGTTCTCTACACCCTTACAATCAAGATACACAATGGAACAAGCCATGCCTAGGAGGATGGCAGATATCCATTGCCAGAAGTAAGAGGTTGTGCCAATCATGGTACAAGCACAACATGCACCGTCTCACAAGACTGGACTTTGCCATCTACTTGGGCGAGCGAGCACTCCGCTTCTCCATTTGCCACTGCGCTTATCTGTTTCGGGGTCGCGATGACAACAGGTGCTCCCAAGCCAGCTGCGAGAGTAGTCCCTTCATCATCTTGCACAAAATAAATCTAGTATCGCTAGTTAAATAGCTAAATAGCTACATCTAGTAGTGCAGGCATCATTTAAGTCTATACTCAAATGAAAAGACATGCCAACTTTACACCTGTATCTAACACCTGTATCTCCACTGTAAGTCTATGTAAATTCTTGATCTTACAAGTCGGAGGTACTGGTTCATGGTGGAAATCAAGCTTAATACACACACACACACACACACACACACACAGAGAGAGAGAGAGAGAGAGAGAGAGAGAG